>SRHC01001753.1:44230-56222 GCA_004794325.1 Pomacea maculata | reverse complement strand
TAAAAAGTATAGATAATGCACATGCATGCACACACGCATGAAATGAAACTCAAAGATAGGAAAGATCATACAGTTTTATTATCAAGATATTTTGAAAGAATTTTTGGTAGCATAATAGTGGAAAACAACAGTTCATTTTGTAGAAAAAATGTAATGAGATTTTTTTTCTTGAACATCATTCTTGCCTTTCGAGAGAAAAAAAGGAGAAACAGAAGGAAAAGAAATTACATCAATCAGCCGATTTATTTTGTGGTGATCACCACTACTGACTGTCAAGTCGCTGGCTTTGCGACCTGCACCACATTAAAGAAAACTCTTTAGCTTTGCAGCAGCAGGAGGTGTGAGTTCTGAAAGAAAGACCAAACATAATTTGTGATATTCGACAGACTAGGTGTAGTGTATAAAATTATTAGACAACAAGCGATAAAATTAATTCAACAATCAAATGAATGAATAAAGCAGGCATGCGAGACGCACTAGTAGTATCTTATATTAACCATAGTCTGAGTATTTGACTGACAAGCTATCGAATGTCACTGAGGTAGAAGATTCTGAAGATAGTATATATGTATAAATAATATTTATAGCAGCAACAAGATATTTTTAGGATTACATGTATTATTAATAATAAGATTTATATCAGCAACTGTGTGTTAATGTATGACATGTCTTAATGATGCTATTGATAACATCGTGTGTGTTAATGTATGTCAAGATAACATTTGACAAGACATTTAATTCAGACTGTTGTAGAATGTCACCTTATGAACTCCAGTCTCTAACCCTAACGTTTAGTAAACAAGACTCGGTGTGCAGGTTAGTTGATGTTGACGTTGACACTAGCTGTTGTGTAAACAACTCCCGGTGTCATATAATAACTACGAATTTGTCTATAGTGTTATTTCCACATTTCTGTTGCCTCCGCGAGCGGAGCGGACGCGCTGGTCACCGCGCTGTCATCAGGTGAAATGGGTAACTGTGGGGACGGGTTAGGGGTCAAGGTGACGTGACATTGGTGACACAGTAGTCGACCTTTGGCGGTTCTGGACCGTTCGATGGACAAAAGGCCTGTGCCAGTACTCAAAGACCTTACTCAAGAGGGGAGGTGGACGCCTTGAGCGATACCCGGTTCATAGCTGGACACAAAAGGGGTGTGAATGTTACACAGTTATCTCCATTGGTCGTAAGTGAATAATTGCGGCCGCCCACGTACAATGATGACGTATGTTTTCACTGCCCCCGACTGGACACTGGTCCTGAATGTGTGAACTAGACGGGTGTCGCGACAGTCGAGGCTGATGTGGTGCCAGCTTTTACACATGTCCCTATTCCAATCAACTTTAACCAAACTTTAGCCCAACATTGATAAAAGTAGAAAATACATTTTGTACAGATGTACGCTAGTCACACGCTGGACCCAGTGTGTACGCCATCTGATATTGATGATAACACTAGTTGTTGTGTAAACAATACCCAGGGTGTGTGAGTTTGATATTAGCGCAAGTTAAGTAAAGAAGATCCAGTGTGTTAGAGGTCTGATATAACAATAGTTGTTAACAAGACCCAGTGTGCAGGATATTAACGTTGACACCAGTTGTTAGACAGTTGTTATGATTCTTGTATGATGTTGATGTTTACACTAGTTGATGTGTAAAAGAGATCGAGACACCGACTGCACCTCCTGTAGTGTAGAAAACGTGTATCAAAGTGTCCTACACAACATGTGTATATAAATGTGTCATGAGCAACGTGTGTATGATGTCACGAGGTGATGACGTCAGATATCCTTAGGTTTGTGATAAGAGTAGACAATCACAAGTTGTGACGTACACCGTGACATGGAGTAGAAAGGGACTGAAGCACGATCATCCACACAGACGACGACATTTCTCTCCAGACCACAAACACGATCTCCGTTCGTCACCCACACCAAGTCACTGAGGGCCGTGGCTACGTCATAAATGTCATAAACACCATATGTCTATAAATGTCATTAAACATGTGTATTAAAATGTTCCCTACACACCATGTGTATATAAATGTGTTAGATACATGTGCATACAAATGTGTAATATACAACATGTATATATGAATGTGTCATAGACACGATGTGATGACGTCAGATACCCTTTGGTTTGTCCTAAGAGTGGACAATCAGAAGTTGTGACGTACACCGGGACATTGAGCATAACCGGGAATAAAGTTCATTCTCGTGACAGACAACAACTTTTCTCTCCAGACCACGAACACGCTGTCCACTCGTCACCCACACCACGTCACTGTGGGCCGTGACAACGTCCTCGATGTCATCGTCCTTCATCACCCGCACTGGGATACCCGCTTCTTTCAGTCCCTTCATCATACCCGAGTCGTCACTAATGTCATGCAAGTCCAACACCAGCACGTCTCTCCACTGCAGGCAGGGTGGTGTTGTGCCGCCGTTGCTGGAGGTGACGGTCGTGGCTGTTGTCGTGACATTCTCTGTTAACATTCAAAGTAAGTTTCTACTGTTAGTTACTTGTCGGCGATACAGTGTACAATGACAATCACAATTGACAATGACAATTCTTTATTTACGAGGGGTAAAATAAGCAACTGAGCGCTTTTTTCCGCTTAGCCCTCGCCCTTTTCAGGGAAGGAAATTAACTATATAAATGAATTAATTAAGCATTAAATATAAAAAGATAATAAGCATAGAGAAGGGTGGATATGTACAAGGTGATAGTTAAAGAAGAGATGTGCATATATTCACAAGGTCACCTGGAGTTGGTAGGAATCTAGAGGGCTTATCTATATATCTTGAAAGTATTGAGATAGATGGCGTCGAAAGCAGGTCAGGGAGTGCAATTGTTTGAGATGGAGAGGGAGGCTGTTCCATAGCGCACTCCCTGAAAATTGCAGACTTGATTTGAAGAAGTCTAGTGTAGGAAAGGGGATATTCAGTTTTGGGAAGGTTCTAGAGTTATTGGAGGAAAATAGGAGAGAGAGTCTGGGCGATAATTTACCCGTCAGTATTTTATACATGAAAATGCATTTGTTAAATTTGAGTCTGTTTTTAAGAGGAAGGACGCCTAGAGAGGTGAAGTCACGTGGGTCTAATTTCTGTTTTAGCAGGACGGCTTTGATTGCTCGCCTCTGAACACTAGCTAGAGGTTTCATGGAGGATCCACTAGCGGAGTCCCAGAGGGTAGAGGCATAGTCAATGACTGATTGGATGTGGGTGGTGTAGAAGAGTTTTCTTGTATGAGTGTCACGGAAATGTTTGATTCTGGACAGCTGGTAGACTTTCTTGGAGATGTTTTACTTGTGGTGGAAATATGTTGGGACCACGATAAGTTGTTGTCAATGGTAACACCCATTAGTTTGTGGAACTGTACTTCAGTTATTGACTGAGCGCCGATTTGGATAGTAGGAAATGGGGTGGCTAGGTTTTGTCTTGTCTGTCTGGTTGTTAGAAGCATGACTTCAGTTTTCAGGGGGTTGAGGGACATTTGATTGGATTCAGTCCAAGCCTGGAGCTCGTCGGCGCTCAGCTGTAGGATGGAAGCGAGTGAGTCAATCTTTTGGTGGTGTGTGTGTATTGTGGTGTCGTCTGCAAACATTTCACAGGATTGGGATATATGGAGAGGAAGATCGTTTATGTATATGGAGAAAAGCAGGGGTCCTAGTACTGACCCTTGAGGGACACCGAATTTAACTTCAAGGGGATCAGACAGCTGGTTGTTTACAGCAACTCTCTGAGTTCGATTGTCAAGAAAGGAGATAAGGAGTTCGGTGCTACTGGTACTTAGTTTATATAGAGTTAGTTTTCTGATAAGCAGATTGTGATCTATGACATCAAAGGCTTTGGCAAAGTCAACAAATAGGGCGGCAGAGAAAAGATTATCATTAATATTATTTAGCCATTGTTCCACCATAGATGTAAGAGCAGTGTGGCAAGAGTGACGAGGCCTAAAGCCGGATTGGTTTGTATGGAGGAGTTCATACCTTAGAAGGTGCTCTTGTAGGTGCTTGTGGATGTGTTTTTCTAAGGGTTTTGAGAGAGGTGATAGAATTGAGATTGGACGATAATTTGTAGGGTCGCTTGGATCACCTGATTTGTGAATTGGGATTACTTTTGCTTGTTTAAGGTGCGTTGGAAAGTAAGATTTATCAATACAGAGGTTATATAGATAGGTCAGGCTTTCAGTAATGGCCGGTGCTGAGAGCTTTAGGATTTTGTTATTGATGCTGTCTGGACCTTTGGTGTTAGTATCTTTAAGTTTGGTAAGTGCTTGATATACATCCAATATAGTCATTGGTGGGATGGAGAGAGCCATCTCAATGTGCTTTGAGTTACAGAAGCTTTGTAACTTGTCTAGATTGTGTAACCGGACTGACCGGCACCCTATCTCTAACTAACACCCTAGCTCCAAATCAGTCCGTTCCTCTTTTGTCGGTACAGGGAAGAGGACGGGAGTTCCCTAGGAGAATTTTCCTTCTACCAAAAATTCTGGCTCTCGTTAGTCGGGTGCGTCGCCTAGTTCGTAATTGCCTCGCGTTGTGTTCTTTTTCTTTTCCTTCTAAACCTATTTCTGCACGCACCCGAGCTACAACCGACCTAGGAGCCCACAAAAGACCCTGCTTTACTAACTGCACGTAAAGACACTATCACTCACACAAGTACTAAAGTTTAAGATATAAATTTATTTACAAAATACACATCTAACAGCAAAACAACTACCAAAACTTATACTACCCTATCCTACCTATCGAGAACCTAACACCTAGCTCAACACCAAAGGGAGGGAAAAAGGAAAGAGACTGAGCGTCGCGAGCCGCTATTTCCAGCGGACCAGGGGCATCGCTGCACCTTGGTACTTCTCGCTAACTCAGTCTCCAACCGTTCTAACTGCCATGCCGGCAGGACCAATTCTCGTCTCTAGAGAAAAGGCGCGGACGCTGCTGTACGCCCGCTTTTTGTACAGGGCAGCTTGGGTACTACGTCACCCGCAGTTGCTGCCCTGTCTCGCGCTGCGCGCCGCTCGCGCGACCACGCGTGGGGTGGAAGGGGATGTGGGGTGGAGGGACTGGGAACTGTCAGCGGTACCGCTGATCGAAACTAGCGCCCCCGCTACAATTGTTTTCTTGTGACTTGTCATTTAAGACTACCCTAGGAGCAATTCCTGCAAAATGTGCGTTCAGTGTGTTAGGGGCTATTGAAGTTGCGGGCTGGTTTTTCTTGACTTGTTGGTTAGCTGATTGATGGCTTTCCAGATCAGTTTGGTGTTCTGTTTGCATTCTATGAGTTTGCTAAAGTAGTTTTTCATCTTGCTTCGTTTCATAGCGGTGACAAAATTTCTTTGCTTTTTGAATTCCGCTTCCTGGCCCCTCCTTTTAAGTTTGTCTCTTACATTAATTGCGGCTTGGAGCTCCAGGTCGAACCAAGCAGGTTTGATGTGGTGTTTAACACGTTTGGTCCGCAGTGGTACATGCTTATTGTATATTTGTAGATATTGGTTGTGCCAGTAGGTGATGGCTTCATCTGGGTCTGTGATATCATATATTTTGTTTAGGGGAGAGTTTAATAGATCAGCTAGAAATTTTGTTTCCTCAAAGGTTTTAAAAGAGCGGTAGGTGATTGTTTTGTGTGAATTTCTGGGAACTTTGGTCCCATTTTTGTGCCACGTCAAGCAAACAGGGAAGTGATCACTGCAGCCTGTCATGGGCACACAGACGTCGAGTATGTTGCGTTGGTTGCTGACGTAGATATGGTCGATGAGTGTCTGTGAAGTGTTAGTGACCCTTGTTGGGGTGGTAACTAGTTGGGTGAGGTTCGCTAGGCTGATCTTCTCTATCCATTGCTTATTCGGTTTGAGGAGGTCGATGTTGAAGTCCCCTAGCAGCATGTATTCTTTGGATTCAAGGAGCACGGCATTTAGCATGGAGCTGAAGTGGTCTGTCCACTCGGCTCGTTCGCTAGGGTTTCTATAAATGAATCCTATAAGAAGTGGAGCCGTATTTTTTAGTTTTACTTCTAGCCAGATTGACTCTACGTTGTAGTTTTCTAGGTGGTGCAGCCGCTTAGTGTTTAGTGCTGTGCTGATGTAGGTGAGTAAGCCAGTTTCATGTTTGCGTTCTGGGTGCCGACGTTCCAGTGTGTACCCAGGAATAGCGATGTCGTTAAGGGAGACAAGTTCTGTAACCCGGGCTTCAGACAGGGTAAAGATATGGAAGGGGGTTCCGAAGTTGAAAATGAAAGTTTCTACCTCAGGTATTTTGTTGAGCGCAGTGTTAATGTTGAGGTGGCCTATTCTAAGCCCATCTTTAGTAGGTCACTCTTTGTGTGGACTATGTGGTGACATTTACTGGGGAATAAGAAGTCTAATTATATGAGGCTATAGAGTACTTGAGTTCCAGGACCTAAGTTGTTAGTAGGGAAAGAATTTGGCAGACAAAAGTAATCTACTAAATGTTAGTGAGAAGATAAAATAAGCAGCAAGTTGTTTCCAGTTTATTCACGGAGATTCACAACTGAAGAATTCAATTAGGAATCACAGCAGTCCTTTGTGGCTAATAAACACAGAATGAGCAAAGGTCTGGAGACCAGACAGCGTCTCCAAACAGCAGTTCACACAATGATGCAAGAATTATTCTTCAAATCAACGGAGTTATGGCCATAGCCCCGCTGGATAGGCAACTACAGTAGAAGTTTGGCCAATAAGTCTAGGACTGCCTGGTGTCTCCTGTTGGTAACAGTATCTGGAGATCCTCGGACACCTGGGGGATCATATGGAGGTGTGGTCAGCGGAGTGCCGGATGCGTCATCCTGTCGGTGATTGGTCGGCTGATACCGCTTTGCCACTACCTCTGAATACAGTGGTCGTCTAGTGTCTGGAGGACCGAGGGTAGTCTGTCCTGTCCGCGTATCTTTTATTCCTGAACGATGAAGCAGCTTCGGAAGCCTTCGGAAGCGTGACGTCAGCGCCCTTGCACACTTCCCTTCTAGGCCAACCTCCGCTTCACTCTTTGAAAGCTATGAAACTTGTTCTGGGGGACTAATTCTACAACTTTTAAATACTGTGAAGGGTGGCATAAAGTGAATTGTGACAGGCAAAATAGCTCAAGGCCTTAAACTGATGACAGGTCAAGGTAAAATCAATCAGGGCCCATCCACCACAAGCGAGACGATGTTTCTACAAGTACGTTAGATTGCAATGCTTCATAAACTTCGCTTCTGTAGTCTAGTGGTTACATGTGAGGCCTGCTGTTTGAAAGTAGGTGTGTTCGAAACTTGATGTGGCGATCGTTTTTATTTTGCTTTGGAAGGCAGTGGAAACTGCGGGCGATCTAGCAGAGCTTGAAGGGTAGGAGAGTGGCTAAGTGTCCCCTTCGGTGCCTTGGGGCGTAGAGCGGGGGCAATATATCTGAGCAGTAACAGGTCATCCTGAGAAGGATGGGTAACCTCAATCGCAATCGCTTTGTACTCAGTGACAGTCGGTGTCTTCAGGGCAGGGGCCGTAAGGGATAGCACATCCATGTTTGTGTCCGCGAGTGTGTGGACGATTTTTACGAGGGTTTGAAATTCCTCGTCAACCCATTTTCGGCATGCTTTCCCTTGGGGCAGGACAGTACACGTTGAATAGTACACGTGGATTTTCAACGCTGTCTTCATAATTTCTTTGTGGCCGATACGTAGCCTGAGGTCGATTGTCGACTGCCGTAAGTCCGAGGGGATTTTTTCATTATGGCTTATAATAGGGGTGGAGGGTAAGGGGCGGTGAAGGAGGCCATAGTTGGTCCACCGCACTATGAGGCTTTTCGGCTGATGCTCACCAGCATAACGCTGGTAGAGAACAAAGCGCCAGGCTGCTAGGTATCGCTCTTGAGTCTTAAATGTTTTTTGAATGGGATCAAGAGTGTTTGTTATTTGCTCTCCACATGAGTCATCCTTGATGTAGATGAGACTTTGGGCGAGGCGGGCTCTCGTGTTAGGGCCCATAGTTGTCTATCAGGTGGCTCCAGCATTATTAGTGTAGTTACAAGTGTTTGTGTTGAAAGTACTGTGACAACAAACAAACAAGTGTAGCGGGACTGACCAGGTTCCTCACTAAGTCTAACACCGTGGAGTAATGTGCTGGTCTTGCAAGAAGTGTGATTGTGAAAGGACTGACAGACACTTGTGAACATGAACTCAGTGGATAACAATTAAAAGTCTTTATTCATTTGAAAGTCGCGACCTGTTCACTTCTTGTCGTTTAATCATTCAGAGACCAAATTAGCAACAGAATCAACATCGTCTCCTGGGGAGAGTAGAAGGTAACTGTGAGAAAAATGACAAAATCACACGAGAATGGGTTTTATTATTTGGGTAACCAACTGGGTAGGTCACGTGAGGTTTGTCATTCTCAGATCTTGGAGACATGTTGACAACTGCTCTGGCAAAATAACAATCCACTGCAGAAAAGAACAAGGAAAGTTACTATTTAAAAAAATATTTTTGTCTTAAACGTTTTACTGCCACAGCCCGACACACAGTTACTGCTGCTCCTCTTGAGGTTGCAGCTACAGTGTATGTACTTTCTCCAATTGTTGATAAAAAAAAGAATTTTTTCAAAAAAGTTTAGTTTATGTGTGGTGTGCTATGTTGTAAAACGTATTTACATGCTGCAATAAAAGTGTCACCTCATCTGTGTGCATACGTATGATATTAAAGTTAACACTAGTTGTTGTATAAAGACAGACACCGACTGTTGAGAGTGGAATACACAACATGTGTATATAAATCTGTCATAGACACGATGTGATGACGTGAGATACCCTCTGGTTTGTCCTTAGAGTAGACAATCACAAGTTGTGACGTACACCGGGACTTGGAATAGAACCGGGCATAAACGTTATCCTCCACACAGACGACGACTTTTCTCTCCAGACCACAAACACGTTGTCCACTCGTCACCCACACCACGTCACTGCGGGCCGTGGCCACGTCCTCGATGTCATCGTCCTTCATCACCCGCACTGGGATACCCGCTACTTTCAGTCCCTTCACCATATGCGAGTCGTCACTAATGTCACCCCAGTACAACACCAGCACGTCTCTCCACTGCAGGCAGGGCGGTGTTGTTCCGCCGTTGGCGGAGGTGATGGTCGTGGATGTTGTCGTGACATTCTCTGTTAATATTCAAAGTAAGTTTCTACTGTTAGTTACTTGTCGGAGATACAGAGTACACACTGACAGACACATAGATATAAACACGAAATAAAATAACAGTAACACGTGACTTACACAGTGAGCGTAATGATAATATATATATAATGATCATGATAATGTTTATTATAATAACAATGACATCTTGATAACGCACTTTTCCGCCATTAGCTTTGACATAAGCAGTCAGCAATGTCCATGTAGATTATCAGACTCCACAGAACAGTCACACTACAGGTAAACTCAACATGTTGTACACAAAGTAAACAACACAAACAACGGCGTTACACACAGCAACATTACAGGTGTCACACAGTCAAGAGGAGGTGAACAAAGATTCACCTGAATACTTCAGTTGTAGGCAACACAGGTAAGTATCCAGACACAAGATCAGGTGACAGCAGCCTCAAACACACATGGAGCAGACGACAGACAACCACCAATCCCTGATATCACACTCATCGTCAGTCACATCGTTGAGATGAAGAGGACACAAACATCTACTCTACAGACAGTGCAGCCATGAGGCACAGGTCCACACATCAGACAACGGAAAACTGAGTGGTCAGCAGTGCCAAACATGGATTGTCAGTGAAGTAGAAACAAGTAATACAAATAATGAACAGTCCTAACATATAGCAAGATGGCGTAGATGTTACAGTTAAATAAAAATGTCCGAAAAACTGAGACACGTTGTAAAGATACAGAAACCTGGGTAATGATGTCACACTTTCAGAGATGACCAGTCCACACAAACCATGGTTCAGGTAAAAGGTCAAAGACGAAATGGAATGAAGAGCTCTCACCCTGTAGGTAGTTAGACAAACAACATCTCACATTCATATTCACAAGACTGTTTCTCACATGCTTGTTATTTATCACACGGTGTTTATCTGTCAACAGACGTTACACTACACAATACACACACCTACCTGTAACACCAACACGGAGACTGTGTAGGAAGCTGGCCACGTCACCTGAGTGACATTGGTTATACAGTCGTGTGACTGGCGGGCCGTCTGTGTGGTCGGGCACACCTCGCTCACTGTATGGCTTGACAGTATTTCCCACAGTAATAAACTCGTTCTGCTCGACTTCCCTGACGACTGCGGGCGGAGAGCGGAGGGGTCTGGTTAAATATTCCACTTGCCAGCCGTCGGGTGGGTCTACATGGTAACAACTTGCCGCCCAAAGATGGAGACAGGGAACTTGTGTCAGCAGCTTGTCACACACAGTGTGGAAGGATCGTGACCTGTGACAGAGATGAGTGTTGCTATAGTTACCGTCACACACAGCTTCCCGCTGATCAAAGGTCGTCAGTCACAAACATCATAAGTGTTCAATTCCTGTCAAAGTATTTTATGAAGTTTCATGAACAGAAATATCACTTTAATTGACAAGAAAGTCACGTGTTCAGAGTATGTATGTGTTGTGTGTGACTAGACAGTAATCATGTAACACGTTGATGTCAAGGGGAGGCTACTTGTATACTAAGCTCACTGACACTGTACATAATAATGTGTGTGAATAGCGGTGATTGCTGTGGTTGTGTGTGTAGATATGTATATATGCATGAGGGAGGGAGGCAAGAGAGAGTATATGTCTGTTGTCTGACACAGAATGTGTAAGTATACACGTAAATGTATCTTGTACAAATAAAATTAAGCAACTGACAAGCATTAACGTTTATTACTGAAAAGAATTTTGTACAGATGTATGAAACTGATGTGTAAGGACTAGTTTCATCTTCTTCAACACGTACATGGCAAGAAGATGATAAAGAAATTGTGGTGTATACTGAAAAAAAATATATTTTACTTTCTGTGTTTATGTGATCTATGGGAGAAAGATAAGTAGTAAATATAGTTGTATTAAATATGTCACTTATAACAGAACTTCTACCTAAAGATATATATATATATATATTTATATAACATGCAATGTTCTTAAGATGCAAGTTTTCTTTGCCAATTTTAAGTAATAATGTATTAAATGCTCATTTAGTATTGTTACTTTTGTTTTTGTTGTTAAGTATATATTAAATCCATCCACTGGTGTAGTCTTCTACTGCACATCTTTGTTCAACTTCGTTGTCTTCAACTCAGTGCTAACTGTCACAATGTGTTCATCGGGACAAATCACAACTTTCTCATTTAATTTGACCATCAGTCTTGAAGCACCTCCATCTCGTCTTTGTTTACTTGTATACCTGTTGTTTGAATGAAAGCTACGGTCACGCGAACTACCGTTTATTTCGGAAGGTCGAGGTCAAGGTTTGTCACCTTGGTAACCACGAATGGAAGATCGCGCATGCGTAGAACATGTCATTGTAAAAAGCGTGTGCGAAAAAAATAGTTACTTACTGGTAGGAGACTTGCGTGAACAGGGCAGGTGTCCCTTTCATTGAGGAAATATCACCTGTTAGATACCTGGTGGTGATTATAAGATCACAGCGAGTGACATCTACCTGTGTGTCTATCATCACATCACACGATGTACTACTCACCTGATCACTTCATCAGCGATGACGTACAACGACCCTCCTGTTGCTGCCTGTGACAAGTCGTTGACGATCTTCTCCGCGTCTTCACCGATATCATACAGCAGCAGGTGAGGCTGACCGGGTGATACACCTGCTGACTGTTGTGTGTTTACTGTCTGCAGCAACAGGTGATACAACATGATGGACGCTGCACGACTCTCACTCCACGTACTGACAACGTAGACGTGGTGACCACACCGCAGCCACTGTATGGCCATCAGCAGCAGCACCACAGTTTTACCTGTACCGGGCGGTCCGGT
>SRHC01001753.1:0-44171 GCA_004794325.1 Pomacea maculata | reverse complement strand
AAGA
Source organism: Pomacea maculata (assembly GCA_004794325.1). Taxonomy (NCBI): domain Eukaryota; kingdom Metazoa; phylum Mollusca; class Gastropoda; order Architaenioglossa; family Ampullariidae; genus Pomacea; species Pomacea maculata. The sequence goes on along the minus strand of SRHC01001753.1, from coordinate 44,167 downwards.
GTGTGATGACAGCAGTATAGCACTCTCCTGTCCACCACACGGCCTGACCCAGGGTCTTGACATACGTGGAGGACATGTACATGGCACAGTCACTGTTGTCGCCGGACCGCAGAATCTAGTACAGTCACATCAGTTGATGTCTTTTACAAAAAACATTTACATTATTTTACAATTAATAATAAGTTAATTGTTAACTGTATTTCATTTTCCCCCCAAAAGTGTATAACTTCTATTAAAACTAAAGAGACATTTTATTTTACTGTCTAACTTATGTTAACTATAGAAACTTTCTAAAGCTTACTTCTATAATGGACACAATGATCTGCTCCAAATTAAGTATTGAAGTACTCCAGCACAATGCAAAACAGCATAATAAAAATTTTTAAGGTAAAATGTGTTTCAAGTTCAACAAGTTTACAGAAAGCTGTTAGTGAGCTGCTAGAAAAAAAGTATTTAGAAAAAACAAGAGAATAATTATAACACTGTGACAATGGTTCGCCTCTGGCAAACAGTCGGACTTACAACATCTTTATTTTGCTGTTGAACCTGGATTCAGTGGATGAATACTGGTTTCATGCGCTGAAAACGCACTTCTTCCGTGAAAATTATTCCTAACACCCTATCCCACCATGCTAGTCCTTTGTGACAACTTCCATGCTCGTCTTCCTTTTGCAATATCATGTTACTCTCAGTTCTTGTACTTATTTTTTGGTTCCTCTGCGTTTTCTGTATAAGTTTTTTTATTTATTATTAGAACTGTTGTTTAATCTTTTTATAGTTCGTGTGTTATTCGTTTGTTTTTCTGTCCCTCGTTCGCTGTCCATGTTTCGTTCTTGTTCTTAAGCGGTAAGAGCATGCTCCTTAGGAGAGTGAGTATGCACTTTACACATTTTGCATTTTGTTTATTATCATATGAAAAATGTGTCATTTCGCGCGCGCGTGTGTGTGTGTTTTCCGTGTTTTGTTTGCGTAAAATCTTGGAGGAAAATATGGCCGTTCTAGGGTGGGTCACGTTTTACATATATTCTATACACACTAAAAAAGATTCCAACATTTGAGATGCACTTAAACTTTTAATCTAGCGAATTTCTATATCTACACAAAAGGTATTTGTCAACACATTGCTGTAAACAACAATAATGTGATCTGACGTTCATTTGTATTTTAGGGTTACAACTGACTGCTGATAATGTTTACAATGTAAAATGTAATATAAGGTGTGTCACTGTGGTCAGAGTTGTGAGGTCAGCAGGTGTTAGTGTAGTTACAGCGTGTGTCTGATTTACAAGCGTGTCTGCAAGTGAGGACTGTCGCATATACTGTGAATAAAGTGTTGTTGGAAATCTTATCAACTGCAAAGACTCAGTTTCCTGGAGAGGTTGGCACCGTAGACTGAGGACCAACCGACATGCCATTGATTACGACATCGGCGTTAGGGACTTCTGCTTTCTCGCCAATCATCACATTTCCACATATCACCTGTAACATCTGGTAACAGTTACCAAGCCCTGTTGAACATAAAACTCTTACTTTTGAAATTTAGTCTGTTGACGATTTGTCTGACGAGAACAGCGATGTGAGCACTGATGTTACATCTAACATCGTACACGACAAGCTTAGACTGTGACAGTGTTGTGACTACACATTATTGTCATATTTACCTGGCTACCAGTGTCTTGTACAACTTAGATGTCATGTGACTGACAGGTCCAGCCCCAGCCACACGTCGCTGCCACCAGTGTCCGAGTTCCCTCAGCACGTGACTACTGACGTCACACGGGGTCTTGGGGTCAGACAACTGATCACAGCAAAGACACAGACCTGGGATGTTGGAGGGATCTGTTGTTCCCAGACACCGACACAGGTCCTGTAGAGGATCCACATGATGTCATGCGACAAGAGTTAAATATAGAGATCGAAGATGAAAGTAAACTTAACGAAAATTAACTAACCCTCAACATTAAAGTATTAATTACAAGTTAAATACGAATCATTAGCTTAGAATGGCTCCAACTGGATAATATTGCTGTTAAAATAGATAGAACAGCTGTCTACATTCAATGACTTTATTGAAACAAATCGTGCTGAGAATAATGTGCACCAAAGAAGAATTCGTTTATTTGCCAAGTAACACTACACTGTGAATTCGATTTGATAACGACTTACACACAAACACGTGTGGACACCGTTCCTGACACTGATATTGATGCACACCCCTTCCCCCAAACAATTATTTTTTTTTTTTATACACACAGATACACTATCACCATATTTCATTCTCATTCCTATGCACTGTCTACATTATCGTTTTTTCTTCTTTTAATAAAAAAAATGTGTTTACACATTTAGGTACTCTGTAAGGTATATTATAGAAGACATGTAAGGTAACTGAAAGGTACTGAAACCTGAATGAGGAGGTTGTCACCGGAGATGGCCTGTTGAAGTTGTTGACCCCTGAGGTTGGGGAAGGCGATGACCTTAGTGACGGGCAGACCGGGAGCGATGTCGGACACCAGGTGAGACAACATGGCCTCCGCCTTGTCCAGCTGTGACACGGCGTCTCTCAGCTTCTGTCTAATGTTGTTGTCTATATCCTGCTGTGATTTGTTTAAATCTTTGATATTGTCACCCACTGCCTTCACCTCACAGACTACCAGTCCGTACTGTCGATGAATGAGAAGCACATCAAAGTCTCCCTGTTTCCAGTTGTGTGGAAGTGAAGGAGGAAGGTTGGAGGGTCGGGGTAGGTGGGTAGCGGCGGCAGCGTAACAAGGTTCACCCAGGTACTGTCCGAACTGAAGCTGAGTCAGTCCAACCATCACATCTCTGTTCTCTTCAAACATTTTCTGAAGACAGACAAACATCCGCTGCATGGCAACATCGTCTCTGACATCACTGTCCTGAACACAAGGAGGCTGAGATATGGACGGATGAGCAGCAGAAGATGAACTCGTTGGCACTTGGACAGACTGACCAGCCTGTCCAGGTGATGGTTCAAGGACCAGAACCTCCTGACCAGCAGCTGCCTGTCTAGTCATGGGCACGCGGTTGACGTAGACAGGAGGCAGGAAGTAGGCGCGAGAGTCGAGATGAGGGAACGCGGCCTCCACCCACTGTAGCCAGAATGTCTGGGCCTGGTCTGGTAATGGGTCCTGTGTGAAGACCAGTGTGATCAATAAATAACTGCTTATTAAGTCATTTGAGTATTTCTGTTGAAACTTTACTTGTTTTGGCTACTACTATTTAATATTGGAGATGGCCCTTTGTATTTTCTGTCATTCGGTGAGGTATTTTTTTTATCTCCTACGCTATAGTGTGTTGCACACTGTTCTAATATTTATTTGATTGTCAACAAACAAACCTTTATACCAGTCTTCTGGCTGATGAGCCTGACTGCAGCCTCGATCTGAGAAGGAAGACCGCTGATGATAAGAATCTTCATACCTGGTACAGGTGAGGGGTTGGGGTCAAACTGTATGTCAGCGCCTGTGTTTTTCTTTACCTCTTCCAGAGGACGTGTGTTAACTTTAAAAAGAAATGATTGATTGCCAATGAACATACACATTTCTCTAACTTATAACAAACAATTTCTTGTGAACACATCCTTTATTATTAGGAGGAGCTGTAACTGTTGATTACACTAATGGAATTTTTAAAAAATATTGACATCGAACACAGATCATCATTACTATAGTCGTGATCATAAAGCTGTTCATTATGATTATCATCATCATTACAGTTATCATTTCTCTGTCTGTTATTCCCCATTTTCATTGCTTTATCGACTATGATGTTTACTTGTGAATGCTATTTCACTACTTTTACTTTTTATCCTACTTTCATCTATTTTGAGTTTTAAAAAGTAAAGGATATTAAAAATACCACCTACCTGTATCTGTAAGTAGTGTCACCTGTTCATCAGTCACAGCGTGTAGGTAAACTTTGACCCGACCACCGCCTCTACGACTCTGTCTACCACCTTCTCCTTTAGGTCGCTGATCCTGTGACAGTTATTATAGTGAGAGTAGAACTGAACACCGGGTACATCACTGAGATGATAATACACAGGATGACATTAAATATATACACCATCATTATACTAGTTTAAAGATGTTTTCATACAACAAAATTAGGATGATAAAAATAGTTGAAGTACTGTAAGCGTGCAGGGAAGGAGAGTGGCTCACCTGACCAGACGACGGATGAGCAGACATTGTTGACAGTGGTCTCCCCTGTACAGGACCAAGTTTGACGGAGGCAGCGCCTGCACCACGTGGTCTCCACTCTTGGTGAGAAACCAGCAAACTGTCATGTCATAGGGTAATATAGTGTCAGTAGCATGTTATCAGTGACATAAACTGACAAAACTGTTTCTTTAAGCTCTATTATCAAGTAGGTGTTGACAGCTCGTTTTGTTATTTAAGGGAATATAGCCCAAACCCTAACTAAGCTCCACGGCACACTTGTGTGAATATTTTTATTTGGATATTTTCTGTTTGGGAAATGGTCAAATTGTGAATGAACCGTATGGGTACTGTCAAAATTTTTGAATGTCTGCATTAGAAATATGCATAATCTGTATTGAATCAATCTTTGTGAAGGAAAAATTTCCTTTAAACATAAACAAAATGCTTGAAAAAAAAGTTGCAGGTGTAGGGAGCTTTGCTATGCTGTTACTAATGCAGATTACCTCAATTTGAATTATTTTCCAGGTAATGGGTTGATTGTATGCATCTCAGTAATTGTAGTACTAGTACAGCCCAAAACTCAGGTTTGATGAATATATCAATATATCAGAGTGTCAGGAGAACTAAGAAGTATGTTTTAGAAGAATACAAAGGTTTCTGAGACGTTTGTAATCATTTGGTTGCCACATGTTATTGGACAGTGATGGTGTTTTGCTTTCTTGGTTAAACATTTAATCTCTCCTACTGGTCACTTGATACTTCAAACGGGAGTGCTTGTGTCTGTGGGCTGCTGGAAAGTTTAGTACAGTTTACTCACTTTGCATGTTTCTCAGTCTCTGTCTATGCTCTATTGTGTGTGCAACTTTCTTTTTGAATGCTGTACTGATGAGCATTGTTCAATCCTAAACAAATTTTTGCAGTACTCCTTTTTTTTAATTTTTTTTCAATTACAACATTTATAGGTTACTTTTTGCTTGTGAATTTTTGCTACAAAGCAACTTTTTTGTATTTCTTTGGGTTTCCTATTATAAGATGCATTATTGGTGGCGAAAATAAAGAATAAAAAAAAGCTCCACGGCCATTTTGTAAGACTAGCCACAATGCTAAAAAATAATTGTTTGTTTCCTCGGTTCCTCTTCTCTTTTAATTTCTTCCGATTTCTCACTTTATTATGTGTTTATTTAGCATATATAAAAAATAAAAGTATAAAACTACCTTTCCCTAGATAATGATCATAGCTGAGAGTAAGAATTATCTGACAGATCATGTGGACACAGCACATTGGTGTATACAAAGCAACTAAGTAAATAAACACATCAATAAGCTTGAGTATTCTAGATATGTTCGACATAAGAACATTAACTACTACAATGTATAAAACACTATGACCATTTCCTCTCTCACTGTCCTGCACTCGCCAACCCTTTATAAAGCCATTTCGCTATTCCCAGCAGCTGCTTGACGAGGGAAAGTTTCCTGCGGCACACGGGTATCGAACCCATGCGCCTTTCAGATCAGATGCCAGCGCTCTTAGCACTGTTTCCCCAGCTTGTGGAGACAACTACATGTACTTCATAATTGACTTGGGCATTGTGATATACCCAATATACACTCAGTACAATCACTAAGTATTGCTGCTTACTGTGTCTTCCTCCTCAGGCCACGATGGCGATGTTATCGCTGTATTAAAGTCTTTATCACATCAACGACAGAAGGAAATCAGTACTCACCTGTAAATCTCTCTCGCGCTTTTGCAGTGGAATAACTGAGTTATTTCTCTTGTTGTGGTGACGACGATGAATGTCAAGATGGCGGAACTAAGAGCTGTGTACTCTGTTATAAAAATGTTTCTCAATGTCGATCTACTTTATCGGAGTTCCCCGAATCGCGAAATAATAGTTCAACTTTAATGTCATCATATTGTATGTGTAGTGGGCATGAGTGTACATGAGTGTATTGTTATATTTAAACAGAAATGTAAACTAAATAAATAAGTATTATAGATCAACATCCGGGTATGTTCAATGTTAATATTAGTGTAATCGTTGGGGCAGGATGTGGTCTTTGCTGGTTTCCTCGAGGCTTAGGCCCCAGTGAGTAGATTGAAACACTTGATAAATCGTTTGAAATTTCCTCAGCTGTTCACACACTTGTGTATACACAGTGGATATCGGCTATACTAAGGTTGGACATTCCAGCCGCCCAGGGACAAAACACTGCGGTAGCCAGTGTAGGGTAAACCCTGTGCGTAAATGAACGAATACACAAGGGAGAAAACACGGGAACCTTTGGGACTTGTTACTCCACCGATTACTTCCCTTTAAAGGGTGAAAAATTCAACCAATCATGTGTTTGCTCGTGTTGTAAACCACTGTATACTTTGTTTTCTTGAGCGCCATATTGACATTAGTTGAAAAGTCACTCGATTTGTCGTTGATTTGTACTCAAACAGCAAAAATTGAGAAGAAAACAGTAAGTAATATTTAAATTCTAATGTATATTCTAATAAAATATGATCTTGTTTGGTACTCTATGCTTGTATATATCATGTACAAAAAATGTTCTTGAATTTCTGACATTCCGACCGGTTTCTGAAATCTAACCCTATACAGTTACTATCTTTGATGTTTGCTTACTACAAAAATCAAAACCTATAAAAATTAATGCCACGCAAACGTTTTTAAAATGCTCTTCTAAATGGCGTATCACATATATTTGTCTTTTTTGTAGTTTAACAGATACATGTATAAATTTTTTAACACGGGTGAAAATTCGCTTCGCAGGCACTCGGTGCTCCGTAGTGATTTGTTTTCGTACGGCTCTGTACCTTCGTAGCGTACCGATAATAATATTATTAAATGCATCAATCTGATTTTTTGGGGGGCAAGAACAGTGTTTATTCATTTCAAGTTTATATGTGGCTGTCAAAGTGTGATTCCTGGAGGTGTAACTTTTGCTCGCATGATATATCCTGTGCAACCCTGTGTGAAATTTTTAAAAATTGAATTACACCTACCTAATTTGCTTTGGATTACCTAATAAATGACTGTTTATGCAGGCTTCAAATGTAAACATTTTTGTTTCACACAGTTTGACCTCAATTCAATTCAATTCAATTCAATTTAACTTTATTATCTCACTAGGAGAAATTAAAAGACGTGGTAAAACAACTGGCTGATAATAAAACTTAGAATAAAAACTTAATAACAACTTAATTCCACTCAAACTATTATCTCACACAAACACCTACAGTCCATGTAAATACCCGACTAAATAAGAAACAACACTAAAACTATATTCCCAAAACCACACACCCACACCCTCACACTCACAAATCCCTCCAACACTTATTCAGTAGGACAACAGACTGGTGTATAAAACTATTGTTTTATTGTTCTTATTATTAGTTTAATTTTTTTTCTATCTCTTACCGTTATTTTTTATGATTTTTTGAAATAGGTGAATCTCCATGCACACAAGGAGAGTGTGACCTCGTTGAACCCTGACGTATCGAATGACGGCGGATACACAAACATAGATGTCATTTGCCCAGACGACCCTAAGTTTATTCTCGGTGATTTTAATCTTTGTGAACTTTCCGGGATTATGAGCAATATATATCCTGTTACACTGCACACATGATTGTACTAGCGACCTTTGTTACAGCTCTGTAACCGGTTCACAAACCAGTGGCACAGAAGCAGAATGTACTCTTCATATGTACACACTGATACCCTGAATATTACAGCTTAGTATCCTGCTTGTCAGTCATCTCAGTGCATTTCAACAATCAGTTTGCGAATTGTACTGTATCCAAAGTAAGATTTATCAAATATTGACTTCAACTGTACATTTGCAGGAATTGGGAAAGAACAGTTAGGCACACCTGGTGAAAGAAGTTTTGTGCTTATGGACTTGTATGGTTACAGCAATGTGTAGGAAGTGTTAATATATTCATACCTACACTCCTGCAAAGGTTGGAAGACTGTTTTGCCCACAACTGGCATTGCGATGTAAGAAACAGTTCATGTCTAGAAATGTGGGCATCTCTCTCCAATCTGAACGATACATTAACCTCTACCAACTGAAAAGTACCTTATACTTTCTTTAGATTAGGAATATCTGATATAACAACACATAAGCTAACGATACAGACATGATGTATGCCCATGAGACATGTCCTCTATGTAAACTACAAAAAGAAGATGATGCCCATGTACTCTTTCTGCAAAGCTTATACCAACATCAGAACATGCCCCACTGCAAGACCTACAGATCCTAACAGTGGGTCAGAGGTCATGGCAGATACCTCTAAGGCAGTGATGTCCAACCTTTTTCGGCCTGCGGGCCATATCCATTTCCGACAGCCGTGTAGCGGGCCACTTCAACGCAAAAATACAAAAAAGAAAAAAATAGAACAGATACCATTTTTATTAGAAGCAAGTTATACTTACCATTAATTATGTAGTAATTAGTGGGATATTTGAAGTTGTCTTGTTAAAATAAAAGTTAGAAATTTTCTTAAAATACATTTTAATCGAGGTACCCCAAGGCGATCCATCCTGTTTTCCACGGGAAAATGACGAAATTCAAACGCTGTTTCGGTATTGCTTCCTTATCAGAACCTCATTGTTTTATACCTTGCTAGAAAGCTTGGAGTCTGTATTTTCAATCTCTTTAACGACTGCTTCAAGTATTAACCAATCAAAAGATCACTAGTCCCCTGTGGAATGCGGCGTCCCTCGTTCTCAAACACTGGTTTCCTCCCAAGACGAAAATCAAAAATGAAATTCATCGAAAGATTGAGAGACGCCCCTACGAGGGACAAATACTTCTTCTTCCCCTTTTTTCGTTTTTTTAGGTTTTCTTTATTACTAACATGCCGATTTCTTGTACTGTGGGCAGAAGCTTCGCGGGCCGTAGGTTGGGCATCCCTGGTCTAGTCAGACTGAGTTTTTTTCCTTGTTAATTCACTGTGTTGTTGTTTACCGTATTGGAGAATTTTTATCTGTACAGTTAAAAAAAAACTACAGCATGAGTGCTTTTAAAGCGTCAACCTCTCCTTCTTTTAGGTTTTTGAGGACTGTGGCAGCTTGAGCTTCTTTACTTCATTTATTTATTTATTTCTCTACGCACATCCCTCTATTGTTATTATACTCCACATAAACTCTACTTACCTTGTCTATCTGTTTAATACATGTTTTCCTTATCAGTATGTGTATGTGAACCTACAATAATACTTATCTAACCTCGCTGGCCTAGCGACCAAGTCATCGTGCATTAAGGTCAGTGGTTCTGTTCTTAGAACAAGTTGTGAGTGAGCGACATGCATTGTGACAATTAATTCTTTGTGCTGGACGGTTTGCGGCTGGGTTCTGTGAAATGACTATGAGACTGTAACACTACGACCATATATGTATAAACGCACATACATAAACACACACACCATTGTCTCGGCTCTTTCACAATCTGATACCACAAAACCTTAGACAGCTAAGCATACACCATTCTCACAAACAAATTCAAGTTTTCAGAACTATTGGGCTGATCTGTGACCTATTAATGAAGAAGATAACTCATTCGAGGAGAGAATACTTGTGGCATCGTGAAAGAGAGTATATCATGTCTATCAAGTCTAATGGCCGTGAGATGCAGTACATCACAAACCTTTTTAAAATGATGCCGCAAAGCAGTGCATGTGACGATGTACACTAATTTTTACATGTCTTATTTTATGATAGAAATCTCTGATATACACCTTTAATCATACATGCTTACCGGCGCAGGGCTTCTGCTAAGGCTAAATTCTTTGGGGTCCCAGGGACCCCTTTTTCAGATTTCTAAGGGGTCCCAGGCTAACTCTAGGGGGTCCCTTTACAAAGTTGAGAAGAAAAAAGTCAGGTCAGTAAATACCACCTCCGACAAGCCCCACTACCATCATACAGAGAAACCGCTACATTCTATTATCAGGTAGTTGTATTGTAAGAAAAACATGATCTTGTAGTATGTATGGTAAGCAAATAAAAGAAAGAAAGAAATCTTTACGTAGTTTTATTAGACCATGGTTACTACCGAAAAAAAAATGACTGGCCCTATATGCATTGCTAATGTCTCTAGCAAAGATGACCAACATTTTTAAAACTAGTAAAACAATTACCAATGATAATTGGTGATAAACATCACTGATATTACTAACGGTAGTGACCGTTCAGTACATTTCCTAATTTTATCTTTAAATGCATTAGAACTCAAAGCTACCTTGCTTTTAATAATTTAAATTATTAGCTTAAGAATTTAATCATTATTAGCTTTTTATTAGTAGTAATGCAGCTCTGCGTCTGAATGCAATGAAAAGCTAATTTAATAAAATATTGAAGAAAACTCTCCTTAGACAATTGGGGCCAATGTGCGCCAAGATCCAGTGCCAGTTACAAAGTGGAACCATTCCTCACCAATGCAAAGTTCTGCTCAGAAAGGAAAGCGACTTTACTTATTCTTTGTCCTCACATGGTTCACTGAACATCGAATACAAGAATCAGGAAGTCTCCAGTACACAGAATATTTTTTAAACAAGCGCCATCTTTTGAGATGTGAGTAAAGCTATGATAGACCACACAATAAACATGCAGACAGCACAGTCGTCAGATCTTTACAGTTAGCACTTTGTTGTTGTTGTTGTTGTTGTTGTTGTTGTTGTTGTTGTTGTTGTTGTGGTTGTTGTTGTTGTTGTTGTTGGGAACCTTTGATGTATAGGGGAAATTTGATGAAAGGGGTTAGAAGGGATAGGGTGAGGAGAGGTAATATGTTCGAGGTTTCCCCATGTTGGAGTCTGGCATTTAGTTTGGCTTTGTGTTCTTATATTTATTGGCAATATCCAATAGAGTAAGGAGAAATCGGTAGTCTATATTAAGAATCTCATTTATCCTCTCTTGTATTTCTTTGCTTGACGAAATCCGTTGATTTGTTCGTGCGTTTATTCCTAGAGCACTTTCAACTGAGATGTCTTTGCTACTGCATGCTTGGGTAAACTTTGTCTAACCTAAGACTTTCCCTCTTTCACAAACTTCGACGTGTGATAGAAGGGTATTACTATATTTAAGATGTCTAAAATGTAAAAAATATGTACTAAAAAGGTGTACACGTACCTTTTGATAGTATTCCTCTTGTGTGTTTTGTGTTGTGTGTCAGGTATTCTCTCTCTCTCTCTGTTATTTTTTGTTGCTATTTCATTATCTGTTTCAAGAGATTAAGTTGAATCTTGCGAATAAGATTTCTAGCAAATTACCAACCTACTTCACTTAATCATTATTCATTTAACACTAGCACTCCTTAAAGCAAAACAAACATGCACAGTTGATGTCTGGATGACGAGCATCTCCCAGAACCATTCGCCAGACACCTTACAACCCATTAAACTATTTGTTGATTCAATTCTACTGGAGAAGAGTTATCACGTAACTGTTACATGACCGTTGCATCTCTGTAGCAATATGTTTGTGTCAGCATTTAATTATTAAGTATTAAGTGACCATGATGATGTCTTTCTGTCTATGTGATATGAGACACATCTACCTAAAATATTTAACAAATAATCAGAACACTTTCTTGTGTTGTATAATGTCAAGCTGTATGAACCCTCAGACACAATATTTGTACATCGCATCATGAATGTCTATCTGCGTTTTGTTGTTAACATACTAAGGACATTTTCATCACAATTATCTTTCATTTGGTTTTTGTGGTGAAAACACCAGCAATAGAAAATTTATACATATAAATATTTGTTTTGAAAGATGATTTTGGAAGACTTGTAAATTGTCTGCTGCAGTGTTCTACAGACTGTCAATTTGCAAAAACTGAAAATCTGGATAACCTGTCGTGTCATCACAATACCTGATATGAATGGCACTGTCATTTCATTTTCTATTTAAAAAGTATAGATAATGCACATGCATGCACACACGCATGAAATGAAACTCAAAGATAGGAAAGATCATACAGTTTTATTATCAAGATATTTTGAAAGAATTTTTGGTAGCATAATAGTGGAAAACAACAGTTCATTTTGTAGAAAAAATGTAATGAGATTTTTTTTTCTTGAACATCATTCTTGCCTTTCGAGAGAAAAAAAGGAGAAAAAGCAGGAAAAGAAATTACATCAATCAGCCGATTGATTTTGTGGTGATCACCACTACTGACTGTCAGGTCGCTGACCTTACGACCTGCACCACATTAAAGAAAACTCTTTAGCTTTGCAGCAGCAGGAGGTGTGAGTTCTGAAAGAAAGACCAAACATAATTTGTGATATTCGACAGACTAGGTGTAGTGTATAAAATTATTAGACAATAAGCAATGAAATAAATTCAACAAGCAAATGAATGAATAAAACAGGCATGCGAGACGCACTAGTATTATCTTATATTAACCATAGTCTGAGTATTTGACTGACAAGCTATGGAATGTCACTGAGGTAGAAGATTCTGAAGATAGTATATATGTATAAATAATATTTATAACAGCAACAATATATTTTTAGGATTACATGTATTATTAATAATAAGATTTATAGCAGCAACTGTATGTTAATGTATGACATGTCTTAATGATGCTATTGATAACATCGTGTGTGTTAATGTATGTCAAGATAACGTTTGACAAGACATTTAATTCAGACTGTTGTAGAATGTGACCTTATGAACTCCAGCCTCTAACCCTAACGCTTAGTAAACAAGACTAGGTGTGTAGGTTAGTTGACGTTGATGTTGACACTAGCTGTTGTGTAAACAACTCCCGGTGTCATACGACCTTACTCAAGATGGGAGGTGGACGCCTTGAGCGATACCCGGCTCATAGCTGCACACAAAAGGGGTGTGACTGTTACACAGTTATCTCCCATGGTCGTAAGTGAATCGCGGCCGCCCACGTATAATGATGACGTTTGTCCTAAGAGTAGACAATCACAAGTTGTGACGTACACCGGGACATGGAGTAGAAAGGGACTATTTTACGATCATACAGACAGACGACGACTTTTCTCTCTAGACCACAAACATTCTGTCCCCTCGTCATCCACACCACGTCACTGCGAGCCGTGGTAACGTCCTCGATGTCATCGTCCTTCATCACCTGCACTGGGATACCTTCTTCTTTTAGACCCATCACCATACCCCAGTTGGAACTAATGTAACCACTGTCCAACACCAGCACGTCTCTCCACTGCAGGCAGGACGGTGTTGTGCCGCCGTTGGTGAAGGTGACGGTCGTGGCTGTTGTCGTGACATTCTCTGTTAACATTCAAAGTAAGTTTCTACTGTTAGTTACTTGTCGGAGATACAGTGTACACAGTAACAGACACATGGATATAAACACGACGTAAAATAACAGTAACACGTGACTTACACAGTGAGCGTAATGATAATAATGATAATACACATAATGATAATGATAATGTTTATTTTAATAACAATGACATCTTGATAGCGCACTTTTCCGCCATTAGCTTTGACATAAGCAGTCATCAATGTCCATGTAGATTATCAGACTCCACAACACAATCACACTACAGGTAAACTCAACATGTTGTACACAAAGTAAACAACACAAACAACGCGTTACACACAGCAACATTACAGGTGTCACACAGTCAAGAGGAGGTAAACAAAGATTCACCTGAATACTTCACTTGTAGACAACACAGGTAAGTATCCAGACACAAGATCACGTGACAGCAGCCTCAAACACACATGGAGCAGACGACAGACAACCACCAATCCCTGATTTCACACTCATCGTCAGTCACATCGTTGAAATGAAGAGGACACAAACATCTACTCTACAGACAGTGCAGCCATGAGGCACAGATCCGCACATCACAAAATGGAGAACTGAGTGGTCAGCAGTGCCAAACATGGATTGTCAGTGAAGTAGACACAAGTAATACAAATGATGAACAGGTGTAACACATTGCAGGATCACGCAGATGTTACAATTGAATAAAAAATGTTCTAGAAAACTGAGACACGTTGTAAGGATATAGAAACAGAATCAGAAACCTGGGTAATGATGTCACACTTTCAGAGATGACCAGTCCACACAAACCATGGTTCAGGTAAAAGGTCAAAGACGAAATGGTATGAAGAGCTGTCACCCTGTAGGTAGTTAGATAAACAACATCTCACATTCATCTTCGCAAGACTATTTCTCACCTGCTTGTTATTTATCACACGGTGTTTATCTGTCAACAGACGTTACACTACACAATACACACACCTACCTGTAACACCAACACGGAGACTGTGTAGGAAGCTGGCAACGTCACGACCGCACGTCACACATTCACCTGGACTGTAACCTGAGTGACCTTGACCACGGTGATACAGTCGTGTGACTGGCGGGCCGTCTGTGTGGTCGGGCACACCTCGTTCACTGTACGGCTTGACAAGATATCTGTCAGTAATATACTCGTGCTGCTTGACTTCCCTGACGACGACCGGTGGAGAGCGGAGTGGTCTGGTTAAATATTCCACTTGCCAGCCAGCGGGTGCGTGTCCATGACTACAACTTGCCGCCCAAAGATGGAGATCAGGAACTTGTGTCCGCAGCTTGTTACACACAGTGTGGAAGTATGACCTGTGACAGACATGAGTGTTGCTATAGTTACCGTCACACAGCTTCCCGCTGATCAAAGGTCGTCGAGCGCACAAACATCACAAGTGTTCAATTCCTGTGAAAGTATTTTATGAAGTTTCATGAACAGAAATATCACTTTAATTGACAAGAAAGTCACGTGTTTAGAGTATGTCAGTCTGTGTTGTGTGTGACGAGACAGTAATTGTGTAACACGTTGATGTCAAGGGGAGGCTACTTGTATACTAAGCTCACTGACACTGTACATAATAATGTGTGTGAATAGCGGTGAATGCTGTGGTTGTGTGTGTAGATATGTATACATGCATGAGGGAGGGAGGCAAGAGAGTATATGTCTGTTGTCTGACACAGAATGTGTAAGTATACACATAAATGTATTTTTTACAAATAAAATTAAGCAACTGACAAGCATTAACGTTTATTACTGAAAAGAATTTTGTACAAATGTACGAAACTGATGTGTAAGGACTAGTTTCATCTTCTTCAACACGTACATGGCAGGAAGATGATAAAGAAATTGTGTTGTAAACTGAAAAAAATATATTTTACTTTGTGTGTTTATGTTATCTATGGGAGAAAGAGGATGGGAGGGGTGAAACTGATTTCCAAGATAAGTAGTAAATATAGTTGTATTAAATATGTCACTTAGAACAGAAATTCTACCTAAAATATATATATATATATATTTATATAACATGCAAAGTTCTTAAGATGAATCTCTCTTTGCCAATTTTAAGTAATAATGTATTAAATGCTCATTTAGTATTAATACTTTTGTTTTTGTTGTTGAGTATACATTAAATACATCGACTGGTGTAGTCTTCTACTTCACATCTTTGTTCAACTTCGTTGTCTTCAACTCAGCGCTAACTGTCGCAATGTGTTCATCGGGACGAATTACAACTTTCTCATTTAATTTGATCATCAGTCTTGAAGAACTTCCAACTTGTCTTTCAGTCAGTTCAGTTTGGCCTTTCGTCCCTCCTGGTGCAACGCCTCCTGTCCTGGGCTACCGACACCAGCTAACCCCATTTGAGTCCGGTGAGCTTGGTGTCGGCATCGAGGTCCCGTCTCCAGGTGTTTCTCGGCCTTCCTCACTTTCTCTTTCCCTGAGGGTCCCATGTCAGCGACTGTCTAGTGACATTGGATGCTGGCTTCCGTAGGGTGTGCCTATATTTGCAATATCATAGCCAACCCCATCGTCTCCGCAGGATTTCTCTGGCCAGTGAATTCTGAGGATTCTACGCAGGCACTTGTTCACAAACGTTTGGATCTTCTTCATTGTGCCCTTGGTCGTCCTCCACGTCTCTGCTCCGTATAGTAGGAGTGACTTGACGTTGGAGTTGAAGAGACTCCGCGAAGGACGGTCCCAAGCCCGGCTGAAAAAGGAGGGTTTGGCGTGGGGCTAGCAACTCCACCCTGTAAAACAAACCCTTGCCACAAAAACATCGGCAACATTTAAACAATCGCCAACAAACCTGGAAGAGGAAGGGCCTTCATCTCGTCTTTGTTTACTTGTATACCTGTTGTTTGAATAAAAGCTAACGTCACGCGAACTACCGTTTCTTTCGGAAAGTCGAGGTCGAGGCTTGTCAACTTGGTAACCACGTATGGAAGGTCGCGCATGCGTAGAACATGCCATTGTAAAAAGCGTGTGCGAAAAAAATACTTACTTACTGGTACGAAACTTGCGTGAACAGAGCAGGTGTTCCTTTCATTGAGGAAATATCACCTGTTAAACACCTGGTGGTGATTCTAAGATCACAGCGAGCGGCATCTACCTGTGTGTCTATCATCACACCACACGATGTACTACTCACCCGATCACTTCATCAGCGATGACGTACAACGACCCTCCTGTTGCTGCCTGTGACAAGTCATTGATGGCCTTCTCAAGGTCTTGACCTCTATCAAGATCATACAACAGGAGGTGAGGTTGACCGAGTGGCACACCTGCTGACTGTTGTGTGTTTACTGTCTGCAGCAACAGGTGATACAACATGCTGCAGGCTGCACGACTCCCCCTCCACGTACTGACAACGTAGACGTGGTGACCACACTGCAGCCACTGTATGGCCATCAGCAGCAGCACCACAGTTTTACCTGTACCAGGCGGTCCGGTGACAAAGAGTCTCGGAGGCGCCGTGTGTAGCAGGTGAACTTGCTCCGGAAAGAGTGTGATTACAGCAGTATAGCACTCTCCTGTCCACCACACGGCCTGACCCAGGGTCTTGACACTCACACGTGGAGGACATGTACATGGCACAGTCACTGTTGTCGCCGGACCGCAGAATCTAGTACAGTCACATCAACTGATGTCTTTTACAATAACTATTACTATTATTTTACAATTAATAACAAGTTAATTGTTGACTGTATTTCATTTTCCCCCCCAAATGTGTATAACTTCTATTAAAACTAAAGAGACATTTTATTTTACTATCTAACTTATGTTAACTAAAGAAACTTTCTAAAGCTTACTTCTATAATGGACACAATGATCTGCTCCAAATTAAGTATTGAAGTACTCCAGCACAATGTTAACAGCATAATAAAAATTTTTAAGGTAAAATGTGTTTCAAGTTTTCGAAGTTTACAGAAAGCAGTTAGTGAGCTGGTAGAAAAAAAGTATTTAGAAAAAACAAGAGAATAATTATAACACTGTGACAATGGTTCGCCTCTGGCAAACAGTCGGACTTACAACATCTTTATTTTTTTGCTAACCTCAAACTACATCAGTTGATGAATACAGGTTTCATGAGCTACATATGCGCTGAAAACGCACTTCTTCCGTGAAAATTATTCCTAACACCCTATCCCACCATGCTAGTCCTTTGTGACAACTTCCATGCTCGTCTTCCTTTTGCAATATCATGTTACTCTCAGTTCTTGTACTTATTTTTTTGGTTCCTCTGCGTTTTCTGTATATTTTTGTTGTTATTTATCATTAGAATTGTTGTTTAATCTTTTTATAGTTCGTGTGT
Organism: Pomacea maculata; assembly: GCA_004794325.1. Taxonomy (NCBI): domain Eukaryota; kingdom Metazoa; phylum Mollusca; class Gastropoda; order Architaenioglossa; family Ampullariidae; genus Pomacea; species Pomacea maculata. Next base: position 26,349 of record SRHC01001753.1, on the reverse strand, counting down.
TATTCGTTTGTTTTCCTGTCCCTCGTATGCTGTCCATGTTTCGTTCTTGTTCTTAAGCGCTAAGAGCTTGCTCCTTAGGAAAGTGAGTATGAACTTTACAAATTTTGTATTTTGTTTATTATCATATGACAAATGTGTCTTTCCGTGTGTATGTGTGTGTGTTTTGTTTCAGTGATTTCTTTGTGTGAATGCGGGAAAATCTTAAAAGAAAAAATGGCCGTCTAGGGTGGGTCACGTTTTACATATATTCTATACACACTACAAAGATTCCAACATTTGAAATGCACTTAAACTTTTAATCTAACGAATTTCTACACAAAAGGTATTTGTGAACATATTCCTGTAAACAACAATAATGTGATCTGACGTTTATTTGTATTTTAGGGTTACAACTGACTGCTGATAAAGACATGTTTACAATGTAAAATGTAATATAAGGTGTGTCACTGTGGTCAGAGTTGTGAGGTCAGCAGGTGTCGCTGTTAGTATAGTTACAGCGAGTGTCTGATTTACAAGCGTGTCTGCAAGTGAGGACTGTCGTATATACTGTGAATAAAGTGTTGTTGGAAATCTTATCAACTGTGACTCAGCAAAGACTCAGTTTCCTGGAGAGGTTGGCACCGTAGATTGAGGACCAACCAACATGTCATTGATTACGACATCGGCGTTATGGACTTCTGCTTCGTCGCCAATCATCACATTTCCAAATATTCCCTGTAGCTTCTGGTAACACTTACCAAGCCTTGTTAAAGATGAAACTGTTACTTACGAAATATAGTCTGTTAAATATTTCTCTGACTAGAAGTGGCATGAGCACTGATGTCACATCTAACATCGTACACGACAGGCTTAGACTGTGACATGTTGTGACTACACATTATTGTCATATTTACCTGGCTACCAGTGTCTTGTACAACTTAGATGTCATGTGACTGTCAGGTCCAGCCCCAGCCACACGTCGCTGCCACCATTGTCCGAGTTCCCTCAGCACGTGACTACTGACGTCACACGGGGTCTTGGGGTCAGACAACTGATCACAGCACAGACACAGACCTGGGATGTTGGAGGGATCTGTTGTTCCCAGAGACCGACACAGGTCCTGTAGAGGATCCACATCATGTCATGCGACAACAGTTAAATATAGAGATAGAAGATGAAAGTAAACTTAACGAAAATTAACCAACCCTCAACATTAAAGTATTAATTACAAGTTAAATACGAATCAGTAGCTAAGAATGGCTCCTACAGGATAATAATGTTGTTAAAATAGATAGAACAGCTGTCTACATGAATGACTTTATTGAAACAAATCGTGGTGAGATAGTGTGAAGACAATAATGTGCACCAAAGAAGAAAAATTAAAGAAGAATTCGTTTATTTGTAGTAACACTACTCTGTGAATTTGATTTGATAACAACCGCCACTTCTACACACGTCTGGACGCAGCTACTGGTTCTGGTATTGATACACACCCCATCCCCCAAACAATTATTTTCTATTTTTTATACATACAGATACACTATCACCATATTTCATTCTCATTCCTATTCACTGTCCACATTTTTGGTTTGTCTTCTATTAATAAAAAAAATTTGTTTACACATTTAGGTACTCTGTAAGGTATATTATAGAACACATGTAAGGTAACAGAAAGATACTGAAACCTGAATGAGGAGGTTGTCACCGGAGATGACCTGTTGAAGTTGACGAGCCGTGAGGTTGGGGAAGGCGATGACCTTAGTGACGGGCAGACCGGGAGCGATGTCGGACACCAGGTGAGACAACATGGCCTCCGCCTTGTCCAGCTGTGACACGGCGTTACTCAGTTTCTGTCTAATGTTGTTGTCTATATCCTGCTGTGACTTGTTTAAATCTTTGATATTGTCACCCACTGCCTTCACCTCACAGACTACCAGTCCGTACTGTCGATGAATCAGAAGCACATCAAAGTCTCCCTGTTTCCAGTTTTTTGGTAGAGAAGGAGGAAGGTTGGAGGGTCGGGGTAGGTGGGTAGCGGCGGCAGCGTAACAAGGTTCACCCAGGTACTGTCCGAACTGAAGCTGAGTCAGTCCAACCATCACATCTCTGTTCTTTTCAAACATTTTCTGAAGACAGACAAAAGTCCGCTGCATGGCAGCATCGTCTCTGACATCACTGTTCTGAAGGCGAGGAGGCTGAGGAATGGACGGATGAGCCGCAGAAGATGAACTCGTTGGCACTTGGTTAGACTGACCAGCCTGTCCAGGTGCTGACTGTAGGACGAGAACCTCCTGACCAGCAGCTGACTGTCTAGTCATGGGCACGCGGTTGACGTAGACAGGAGGCAGGAAGTAGGCGCGAGAGTCGAGATGACGGAACGCGGCCTCCACCCACTGGAGCCAGAATGTCTGGGCCTGGTCTGGTAATGGGTCCTGTGTGAAGACCAGTCTGGTCAGGTAAATAATAACTGCTTATTAAGTCACTTAATGGTTTCTGTTCAGACTTTACTTGTATTCCTAGTGTTATTTAATACTGGAGATGGCTCTTTGTATTCCTGTCATTCAGTAAGGTATTTTTTTATCTCTTACTTTATAATGTGTTGCACACTTGTACTAATATTTATTTGATTGTCAACAAACAAACCTTTAAACCAGTCTTCTGGCTGATGAGCCTGACCGCCGCCTCGATCTGAGAAGGAAGACCGCGTATGATAAGAATCTTCATACCTGGTACAGGTGAGGGGTTGGGGTCAAACTCTATGTCAGCGCCTGTGTTTTTCTTTACCTCTTCCATGGGACGTGTGTTCACTTTAAAAAAAATGCTTTTTATGATGGATTGCCAATGAGCATACACATTTCTCTAACATATAACAAACAATTTCTTTTGAACTTATCATTTATTATTACGAGGAGATGTAACTGATGATTACACTAATGACATTTTTACAAAAAATATTAACATCGAACACAGATCATCATTACTGTAGTCGTGATCATAAAGCTGCTCATTATGAGTACCATCATAATTATTGTTATCATTTCTCTGTCAGTTATTCCCCATTTTCATGGCTCTATCGACTATGATGTTTACTTGTGAATGCTATTTCACTACTTTTACTTTTTATCCTACTTTTATCTATTTTAAGTTTTAAAAAGTAAAGCATATAAAAAAATACAACCTACCTGTATCTGTAAGTAGTGCCGCCTGTTCATCAGTCACAGCGTGTAGGTAAACTTTGACCCGACCACCGCCTCTACACCTCTGGCTACCATCTCCTCCTTTAGGTCGCTGATCCTGTGATGGTTATTACAGTGAGAGGAGAATATGATGAGACTGAACACCGGGTACATCACTGAGATGATAATACACAGGATGACATTAAATATCTGCAAAAGCATTATACTAGCTTAAAGATGTTTCCATATAACACAATAAGGATGATAAAAATAGTTGAAGTACTTTAAGCGTGCAGGGAAGGAGAGTGGCTCACCTGAGCAGACGAAGGATGACCAGACATTGTTGACAGTGGTCTCCCCTGTACAGGACCAAGTTTGAAGGAGGCAGCGTCTCCACCACGTGGTCTCCACTCTTGTGGCAAACTGTCATGTGTCTGGTGTCATAGAGTAATATAGTGTCAGTGGCATGGTATCAGTGACATAGAGTCAGAAAACTGACAAAACTTTTTCTGTAAGCTCTATTGTCAAGTAGGTGTTGGCATCTCGTTTTGTTATTTATGGGAACATAACCCATAGCCTCACTAACCTCAGTAGCCATTTTGTAAGACTACCCACAATGCTAAACGATAATTGTTTGTTTCCTCGGTCCCTCTTCTCTTTCAATTTCTTCCGATTTCTCACTTTATTATGTGTTTATTTAGCATATATAAAAAAAAAGTATTAAACTACCTTTTCCTAGATGATGATAATAGCTGAGACTGAGGATTATCTGACAAATCATGTGGACACAGCACTTCGTGTATACAAAGCAACTAAGTAAATAAACATATTAATAAGCTTGAGCTTAAAACGAGTACTCTAGATGTTTGACACAACAATTACATTAACTAACTACATTGTATAAACAGTATGACAAATTCCTCTCTCACTGTCCTGCCCTCGCCAACCCTGTATAAAGTCATGTCGCTATTCCCAGCAGCTGTTTGAGTAGGGAAAGTTTGCTGCGCCGAACGGGTATCGAACCAATCGTCTCTCAGATCAGATGCCATCGCTCTTAGCACTGTTTTCCCAGCTTGTGGAGACAACTACATGTACTTCATAATTGACTTCAGCATTGTGATATACTCAATGTGTCGCTCAGTACACTCAGTACTGCTAAGTATTGTAAACACACTCACAGCCTGTGTCTTCCTCCTAAGACCACGATGGCGATGTTATCGCTGTATTGAAGTCTTTATCACATCAACGACAGAAGGAACTAAGTACTCACCTGTCCTGAAATAAATCTATCTTGCGCTTCTACAGTGGAATAACTATTTTTCTTGCTGTGGTCACGACGAGGAATGGCAAGATGGCGGAACTAAGAGCTGTGCACTCTGTTATAAAAATGTTTCTCAATGTCGATCTACTTTATCGGAGTTTCCCGAATCGCGAAATAATAGTTCAGCTTTAATGTCATCATATTGTATGTGTAGTGGGCATGAGTGTACATGAGTGTATTGTTATATTTAAACACAAATGTAAACTAAATAAATAAGTATTATAGATCAACATCCGGGTGTGTTCGATGTTCCTATGAGTGTGACCGTCGGGGCAGGATATGGTCTTTTGTCTCCTCGATCCTTAGGCCCCAATGAGTAGATTGAAACACTTGATGAATGGTTTGAAATTTCCTCAGCTGTTCACACACTTGTGTATACACAGTGGATATCGGCTATACTAAGGTTGGACATTCCAGCCGCCCAGGTACAAAACACTGCGGTAGCCAGTGTAGGGTAAACCCTGTGCGTAAATGAACGAATACACAAGGGAGAAAACACGGGAACCTTTGGGACTTGTTACTCCAACGATTACTTCCCTTTAAAGGCTGAAATATTCAACCAATCATGTGTTTGCTTGTGTTTTAAACCACTGTATAGTTTGTTTACTTGTGCGCCATGTTTACATTCGTTGAAGGTCATTCGATTTGACGTGGACTTGTACTCAAACAGCAGAAAATAAGATGACAGTAAGTAATATTTGAATTCTAATGTATATTGTAATAAAATATGATCTTGTTTGGTACTTTTTGCTTGCATATATTATGTACAAAAATGTTTCTTAATTTCTTACTTATGGCTTTCCCCTCGGGTTCTGAAATCTAAGCCTATACAGTTACTATCTTTGATGTGAGCTTACTACGAGAAATCAGAAACTATAATTCTTGAAACTAACACCACGCAAATGTGTTTAAAATGCTCTTTTAAACGGCGTATCACATATAGTTGTCTTTTTTGTAGTTTAACAGATATAATTTTTTAACACGGGTGGAAATTTGCTTCGCAGGCACTCGATTCTCCATAGTGATTTATTTTTGCGCGGCTGTGTACCTTAGCGTAGCGATAATAATATTATTAAATGCATCAGTCTTATTTTTTTCACAGGAACAATGTTTATTCATTTCAACTTTATCAAAATGTGATTCCTGGAGGTGTAACTTGTGCTAGCATGATATATCCTGTGCAATCCTGTGTGAAATTTAAAAACAATTCAATTACACCTACCTAATTTTCTTTGGATTTCCTAATAAGTGACTGTTTATGCAAGATTCAAATGTAAACATTTCAGTTTCACACAGTTTGACCTCTTATTATTAGTTTCAATTTTTTTCTATCTCTTACCGTTATTTTTAATGATTTTCCTAAATTGGTGATTTTCCATGCGCACAAGGAGAGTGTGACCTCGTTGAACCCTGACGTATCGAATGACGGCGGATACAAAAACTAGATGTCATTTACCCAGACGACCCTAAGTTTATTCTCGGTGATTTTTATCTTTGTGAACTTACCAGGATACTTAAGACTTATGAGCAATATATATCCTGCTACACTGCACACAGGATTGTATTAGCGACCTTTGTTACAGCTCTGTAGTGAATCGAATCCTCCGGGCGTATCTAAACGTATGGGTTTAGTCTGCGCATGCGCATGAAGCAAAACTTCACTACCGCCTGGTAGTTTACTTGAAATAAAAGTAAAGGACGAAACATTACAGGACATACGAAATAAAATGGCGTTGCAAAAGCATAATTATACAACTCACAATATGCCTTGAGCTGGTGTTTGATAAATAAACCCTAGAAAATGTTTACTTATCCATCGGATGTTTCTCCGTCCGCTTCTCATCACCTCTCCGGCGGTTACGTTGGGATTCCACACTCCCAGTGAGTCCCTTCGTAGTTCGTTGACTGGGCAAGCAACTCATTTACTTATTACTGGTCCCTGTATCCACACGTACAGTCAGACCACTTTCCCGCCTGTCTTTTCTATCTCTCGTCTCCCCGTCGTCTGCTTCTTCCAAAAATTTTTCACTCTCCCCACAATCTAAAACTACGTCATAAAATGACGTCGTGTTCTGACGCTAAACACGACGCACCCAAAACTTCACTGACACTGGTAAGGGCAATAATCCCTGACTAACACAGACAGGGGCAACAACCCCCTGTTCCTAACAACAAATAAAAATTAGGAAATATCAAGCGTTACTGTTTGTTACTAACAAGAATTGTGTACAGATGTACAAAACTGATGTGTAAGGACTAAAGCTAGTCTCATCCTATTCAACAAGTACATAGCAGGTAGATGATAAAGCTCTACATTACTTTCTGTGTTTATTTTATCTATGGGAGAAAAAGAAGAAAACGGTGTAACTGATTTCCAAGATAAGTAGTAAATAAAGTTGTAATAAATATGTAACTTTTAAAAGAAATTCTACCTGAAAATATATTCTGCATGCAAAGCTATTAAGAAGCAACGTTGCTTTTTTTTTTTGGCTCTTTTGAAACTAAAGTTAAAATGAACATTCCATATTATTATCTGGTGCTTAGAGTAGGACACGTGACCACGTCACCCCTCTCATTAGTTTTTTTACACTGGCTTCCAATCCGTTCTGGCATCAGTACAAACTGTCCGTGTTGTGTTTTATTTTCTTTGCTGCCACCTGCCCTGATTAGTTCTCTCATCTGCTCTTCCCTTACATCTCAGCTACACAAGTCTCGTCCTCGTCTGATTATCGTCTCCTTCCTCTTCCTGTCACCAGAGCAACAACATACGCCACAGGATGTTTAGTTATTGTACAGCGAAGCAATGGAACTCTCTGCCTTTCCATATCCGCCACCTACCCGATATTGAATCCTGTACACCAGGGGTGTCAAACTCAGTTACCCAGGGGGCCAAATCTCACATCGTACACAAGGTGGCGGGCCGAAGGTTATTATTTAAGTCCGAACCGTAGAAAACTAAACGTTTTGTTATTAATTTTGTTTAAACAAAATCATACATTAAAACAAAATTAAAGTAATAACAAACCAAGGCTTAGCAGTTTTTCTTCTTAATTTATTTTGTCAAAGGTGGACGTTTGACATATTTTTCTTGACAACAAGTTTGTTTATGTGTGGAGTAAGTTTCTGTGTTGTGGAGATTCTCAGGATGGACTGCAAGTGTACATCAGTAAGACGACTCCTGTGTGATGTTCTGTTGATCTTCATCACAGAGAAAAGTTGCTCACACAAAGATGTGCTGCCAAACATGCTCAAGATTCGAGCCGCATGTAGAAGAAGCTGGGGCATCGCTAGTGGGAGGGAATGAGTGAACTGTGAAGTCCCACAGTCGTACTTTGCCTTCAGTCACTCATTACACTCCAGTTCTATGAGCTCCATCTGCAAATGCACAGGTGCAGTTTCCTCGTCGATGGCAAATGGGTTGTGAAGTAGTTGGAAGTTGTTTTTCTGCACATCAAAGTCACTGAAACGGCGTTTAAACTCAGCACGAAGTGAGTTTAGCTTTTCAGCAAAATGTGCATGTGGGAACACCAAGGCACTGACTTCGTCCATCATTGTTTTGCAGCAAGGAAAGTGAAACAAGTTGCATTGGTTCATTTGTCTTTCCCATAAGAACAACTTCACTTGAAATGACTTCACTGCATTGTGCAGGTCAGTTATCACGTGGTCCCGTCCCTGGAGCTGCAGGTTCAAGGCGTTGAGATGAGTGGTTATGTCACACAGAAATGCCAACTCACATTTCCACTTTTCATCCTGCAAGACTGTGGAGTCTTTTCCTCTGCTGTCCATGAACTGACAGATTTCCTCAATCAGCTGAAAAACTCGAGTGAGAACTTTGCCCCGACTTAGCCACCTCACGTCTGTGTGATACGGCCTGTCGCCCCACTGTGAATATTTCCTGCACAAATGACTGAAACAGGCGAGGATTGAACCCTTTGGCTCTGATGAAGTTGACGGTTTGTGTTACGGTGCTCATTACATGCTCCATGTTGAGGACTTTAGCACAAAACGATTCTTGGTGTATTATGCAGTGATATGTTATCAACTGCCCACTACAATTTTCTTGGATATGTGACCGCATCCTTCCAACTAGTCCACCTACTTTCAAACATCAGGCCTCATTCGTAACCACTAGGCTACAGAGGCGAAGCTCACGAATCTTTGTAATCTAACCTACTTGTAGAAACATCGTCTCGCTTGTGGTGGATGGGCCCTCATTGATTTTACCTTGACCTGTCATCAGTTTAAGGCCTTGAGCTATTTTGCCTGTCACAATTCACTTTATGTCACCCTTCACAGTATTTAAAAGTTGTACAATTAGCCCCCAGAACAAGTTTATTAGCTGTCAAAGAGTGAAGCGAAGGTTGGCTTAGAAGGGAAGTGTGCAAGGTCGCTGACGTCACGCTTCCGAAGGCTTCCGAAGTTGCTTCATCGTTTAGGGAAAAAAGATCAGCGGCCGGCCCTTGCCCAGGTCTGACTAAGAGCATGCTACTTAGGAGAGTGAGCATGTGCTTGACAAATTTTGTAAATAATAATAATAATGATTTAAATGTTTCTTTGTGTGTTGCATCTACCTTTTAAATACGGATTTATATGCCTTAGTACGGTACTTGACCACTAACTTTGATGACGGTTTCTTGGATTTTCTGTTGACATTTTATTGACGGCAATGGCTGGTAGGTAAAAGTCATCTTCTAATCTTTTGAGGTCGTTGGTAAGGTGTCAGAGACCTCACTTTTCTTGGAGCCAGCTTTACATGAGAGCGATGTCTTACCCTATATATAGTCAGATACCCCATTCTCGCTGGGTGGGTGATTAGGAGAGCATGCTTGGCTACTCTAGAATTGAAACAGATTACTCTTAGTTTGGACGCCATCGCTCTAACCACTCGACTACATGCTTCCCCATCTGGCTGTCATTTATTGGGGAAGTACATGATACTTGAAAGTAAACTACAGGAAGATTCTAGCGTGGAAATGACTTCAGACAAAACCGAAAGAATTGGAGTTGTTATTGCACTGCCTTCTTCAGTAAATACGTACCAAAGAAGATATTCATTTCCCTCACAAGGATTTGTTTTATGGCATCTATATGTGATGTAGACCAGCGAACAGCAAGAAAAAATGTACCAAGGTTAATATGAAATCTTTGTCTCTCTCTCACACACACACACACAAACAAACACACACACATTTATTGGCAAAGAAAGAAAAGAGAGGCTGAGGTTGGCAGTGTAAATGGATTCACATTTGAGGAGTTGAAATATTTTAAAAGTTTAGACAAGATTTAATGTGATAAGTACTTAAGGAAGCGAAAGAGTCGCGATGCTTATAGAATCATCATCAACAGGGAAATCGACAAAAATTAAACAAAATATTCTGTAATGAACCAGCTGGTTCTAGGTCAGAACAACAGGGCCGAAGATAATTACAGGTGGGCAGTGGAAGCGGACAGTAAAGACAATCCTTTCTGTCCGTTGTTACGACTTGACAGGTCACCTTGAGTAATGGAGGCGATCGAGGCCCAGGGTCCGGAGTGAGATGTAACAACAGATATTTTTGTAAGTCAAATTAGGTATTGCTCTTCCTAAATGTTCTTAACTGCTTGAGTTTCACTTTTTTGGTACATGCACATTCTGCATCCCACCAATGTGGCTGGGTCTGAGCTTTGATTTCATGTGGGAAGATGCTTTCTAAAAAAAAATTTACCAAACAGGAGGACCCGTCTTCAACACTGTTACTAAGAGCAGCTAAACACATTGAAAGTTCTCTGATTTTGTTTTCAGATATTCAGTAAATTGTGCTTCATGTTGGTCTTGCTATATATGTCGCTGTAATCAAGATTAGTTCACTAGAAATAAGAGACACCCGCTAGCATGGAGTACATGCAATGACTGGTAAATTGATTATCTGAAATTTTAACAGTAAAGCAGTTGACTGGTCATCAACATTTACTCTTTAATCTACTTTATCGGGTTTTCCCAGAGAATAAATCCGTCCTTTGAACGGCTTTTTGTCGGACTGTCATGTCTGCAGCGAGTACAGATATAGCAAAAAAGGATGTTATGTTTATAAATGAAAAAATCACCAAAAATTGTTTTGATCAACACCAGGGTATGTTCTAACGGGTGTGACCATTAGTGCAGGATGTCTGTCTGTTGGCTGATACAGCGAGACAAGCTTCACTGAATAATATGGGTCTTGTATTTTTGTCTACTTTACTTATGCTGTAAAAAAGAACATAAAACATTAATATCTATACCCTACTGAAGATGTTCAAGATAACCAGCGTGACATACACGCACATGGGAAAACACACACGCAAAGATCAAAGTATGAGAATTATTAGTGTAGTTACAAGTGTTTGGGTTGAAAGTACTGTGACAACAAACAAACAAGTGTAGCGGGACTGACCAGGTTCCTCACTAAGACCAACACCGTGGAGTCATGTCCTGGTCTTGCAAGAAGTGTGATTGTGAAAGGACTGACAGACACTTGTGAACATGAATTCGATGGATAACAATTAAAAGTCTTTATTCATTTGAAAGTCGCGACCTGTTCCCTTCATGTCGTGTAATCATTCAGAGACCAAATTAGCAACAGAATGAAAATCGTCTTCTGAGGAGAGTAGAAGGTAACTGTGAGAAAAATGGCAAAGTCACACGAGAATGGGTTTTATTATTTGGTTAACCAACTGGGCAGGTCACGTGAGGGTCGTCATTCTCACATCTTGGAGACATGTTGACAGCTGCTCTGGCAAAATAACGGTTTGAAGGGAGGTCTGTACACGACTTAGTGTGACACAGTCTGTGTGTGAATTCATAAACAAATACAAGAAGAGAAATTACTGGAAAATATTCAACAGCCCACTGCAGAAAAGAACAATTCTCTCGAATTGTTGATAAAAAAAGAATTTTTTCCAAAAAGTTTAGTTTATGTGTGGTGTGCTATGTTGTAAAACGTATTTACATGCTGCAATAAAAGTGTCACCTCATCTGTGTGCATACGTATGATATTAAAGTTAATACTAGTTGTTGTGTAAAGAGAGACACCGACTGTTGTGAGTGCAATACACAACATGTGTATATAAATGTGTCATACACAAAATGTGTAGATAAAAATGTCATGAACACCGTATGTCTATAACATGTGTATATAAATGTGTTATACACAAAATGTGTAGATAAAAATGTCATAGACCACATGTGATGACGTCAGATACCCTTTCGTTTGTTTTAATAGTAGACAATCACAAGTTGTGACGTACACCGGGATATGGAGTAAAACTGAGCTGTTCCTTGATCCTTCAGACAGACGACAACTTTTCTCTCCAGACCACAAACACTATACCCACTCGTCAACCACACCACGTCACTGCGGGCCGTGGCTACGTCCTCGACGTCATCGTCCTTCATCAACCGCACTGGGATACCCGCTTCTTCAAGTCCCTTCATCATACCCGAGTCGTCACTAACGTGATGCCAGTACAACACCAGCACGTCTCTCCACTGCAGGCAGGGCGGGGTTGTGCCGCCGTTGGTGGAGGTGACGGTCGTGGCTGTTGTCGTTACATTCTCTGTTAACATTCAAAGTAAGTTCCTACTGTTAGTTACTTGTCGGAGATACAGCGTACACACTGACAGACACATGGATATAAACACGACGTAAAATAACAGTAACACGTGACTTACACAGTGAGCGTAATGATAATAATGATAATATACATAATGATAATGATAAAGTTTATTATAATAATAATTGCATCTTGATAGCGCACTTTTCCACCATTAGCTTTGACATAAGCAGTCAGCAATGTCCATGTAGATTATCAGACTCCACAACACAGTACAATAACACTACAGGTAAACTCAACATGTTGTACACAAAGTAAACAACACAAACAACGGCGTTACACACAGCAACATTACAAGTGTCACACAGTCAGGAGGACGTGAACACAGATTCACCTGAATACTTCAGTTGTTGAGTAACACAGGTAAGTATTCAGACACAAGATCACGTGACAGCAGCCTCAAACACACATGGAGCAGACGACACACAACCACCAATCCCTGATATCACACTCATCGTCAGTCACATCGTCGAGATAAAGAGGACACAAACATCTACTCTACAGACAGTGCAGCCATGAGGCACAGGTCCGCACATCAGACAACGGAAAACTGAGTGGTCAGCAGTGCCAAACAGGGATTGTCAGTGAAGTAGACACAAGTAATACAAATGATGAACAGGTGTAACACATGGCAAGATGGCGCAGATGTTACAGTTGAATAAAAATGTCCTAGAAACTGAGACACGTTGTAAAGATACAGAAACCGGTTCAGAAACCTGGGTAATGATGTCACACTTTCAGAGATGACCAGTCCACACAAACCATGGTTCAGATGAAAGGTCAAAGACGAAATGGTATGAAGAGCTGTCACCCTGTAGGTAGTTAGGCAAACAACATCTCACATTCATATTCACAAGACTGTTTCTCACCTGCTTGTTACTTATCAAACCAAGTTTATCTGTCAACAGACGTTACACTACACAATACTCACACCTACCTGTAACACCAACACGGAGACTGTGTAGGAAGCTGGCCACGTCACGACCGCACGTCACACAGTCACCTGGCCTGTCACCTGAGTGACCGTGACGTTGGTGATACAGTCGTGTGACTGGCGGGCCGTCTGTGTGGTCGGGCACACCTCGCTCACTGTATGGCTTGACAATATATCTCTCAGTAATATACCCGTCCTGCTCGACTTCCCTGACGACGGCCGGTGGAGAGCGAAGGGGTCTGGTGAAATATTCCACTTGCCAGCCAGAGGGTGCGCTTTCATGGAAACAACTTGCCGCCCAAAGATGGAAACGAGGAACTTGTGTCAGCAGCTTGTCACACACAGTGTTGAAGTATGACCTGTGACAGACATGAGTGTTGCTATAGTTACCGTCACACACAGCTTCCCGCTGATCAAAGGTCGTCCAGCGCACAAACATCAAAAGTGTTCAATTGCTGTCAAAGTATTTTATGAAGTTTCATGAACAGAAATATCACTTTAATTGACAAGAAAGTCACGTGTTTAGAGTATGTCAGTCTGTGTTGTGTGTGACTAGACAGTAATTGTGTAACACGTTGATGTCAAGGGGAGGCTACTTGTATACTAAGCTCACTGACACTGTACATAATAATGTGTGTGAATAGCGGTGAATGCTGTGGTTGTGTGTGTAGATATGTATACATGCATGAGGGAGGGAGGCAAGAGAGAGTATATGTCTGTTGTCTGACACAGAATGTGTAAGTATACACGTAAATGTATCTTGTACAAATAAAATGAAGCAATTGACAAGCATTAACGTTTGTTACTGAAAAGAATTTTGTACAGATGTACGAAACTAATGTGTAAGGACTAGCTTCATCTTCTTCAACACGTACATGGCAGGAAGATGATAAAGAAATTGTGGTGTAAACTAAAAAAAAAATATTTTACTTTCTGTGTTTATGTGGTCTATGGGAGAAAGAGGATGGGAGGGTGAAACTGATTTTCAAGATAAGTAGTAAATATAGTTGTATTAAATATGTCACTTATAACAGAAATTATACCTAAAATATATATATTTATATAACATGCAAAGTTCTTAAGATGCAAGTTTTCTTTGCCAATTTTAAGTAATAATGTATTAAATGCTAATTTAGTATTGTTACTTTTGTTTTTGTTGTTGAGTATATATTAAATCCATCCACTGGTGTAGTCTTCTACTTCACATCTTTGTTCAACTTCGTTGTCTTCAACTCAGTGCTAACTGTCACAATGTGTTCATCAGGACAAATCACAACTTTCTCATTTAATTTGACCATCAGTCTTGAAGCACCTCCATCTCGTCTTTGTTTACTTGTATACCTGTTGTTTGAATGAAAGCTAACGTCACGCGAACTACCGTTTCTTTCGAAAGTCCAGGTTAAGGTTTGTCACCTTGGTAACCACGTATGGCAGATCGCGCATGCGTAGAACATGTCATTGTCAAAAGCGTGTGCGAAAAAAATAGTTACTTACTGGTACGAGACTTGCGTGAGCAGGGCAGGTGTTCCTTTCATTGAGGAAATATCACCTGTTAGACACCTGGTGGTGATTGTAAGATCACAGCGAGCGGCATCTACCTGTGTGTCTACCATCACATCACACGATATACTACTCACCCCACTTCATCAGCGATGACATACAACGACCCTCCTCTTGCTGCCTGTGACAAGTCGTTGACGGCCTTCTCCGCATCCTTATCCTCATAAAGATGATACAGCAGCAGGTGAGGCTGACCGGATGATACACCTGCTGACTGTTGTGTCTTTACTGTCTGCAGCAACAGGTGATACAACATGATGCTCGCTGTACGACTCCCTATCCAAGTACTGACAACGTAGACGTCGTGACCACACCTCAGCCACTGTATGGCCATCAGCAGCAGCACCACAGTTTTACCTGTACCGGGCGGTCCGGTGACAAAGAGTCTGGGAAGTGCCGTGTGTAGCAGGTGAACTTGCTCCGGGAAGAGTGTGATGACAGCAGTATAGCACTCTCCTGTCCACCACACGGCCTGACCCAGGGTCTTGACACTCACACGTGGAGGACATGTACATGGCACAGTCACTGTTGTCGCCGGACCACAGAATCTAGTACAGTTACATCAATTGATGTCTTTTACAAATACTATTACGAGTATTTTACAATTAATAATAAGTTAATTGTTAACTGTATTTCATTTTCCCACAAAAGTGTATAACTTCTATTAAAACCAAAGAGACATTTTATTTTACTATCTAACTTATGTTAACTGAAGAAACTTTCAAAAGCTTACTTCTATAATGGACACAATGATCTGCTCCAAATTAAGTATTGAAGTACTCCAGCACAATACAAAACAGCATAATACAATTTTTTAAGGTAAAATGTGTTTCAAGTTCAACAAGTTTACAGAAAGCAGTTAGTGAGCTGGTAGAAAAAAAGTATTTAGATAAAAACAAGAGAATAATTATAACACTGTGGCAATGGTTCGCCTCTGGCAAACAGTCGGACTTACAACATCTTTATTTTTTGGTTGAACCTGAAACTACATCAGTGGATGAATACAGGTTTCATGAGCTACATATTCGCTGAAAACGCACTTCTTCCGTGAAAATTATTCCTAACACCCTATCCCACCATGCTAATCCTTTGTGACAACTTCCATGCTCGTCTTCCTTTAGCAATATCCAGTTAATCTCAGTTCTTGTACTTATTTTTTTTTGTTCCTCTGTGTTTTCTGTATATCATTTTTTCATTTATTATTAGAACTGTTGTTTAATCTTTTTATAGTTCGTGTGTTATTCGTTTGTTTTCCTGTTTCTCGTATGTTTCGTTCTTGTTCTTAAGCTCTAAGAGCATGCTCCTTAGGAGTGTGAGTATGCGCTTTACACATTTTGCATTTTGTTTATTATCATATGACAAGTGTGTCTTTTCGTGTGTGTGTGTGTGTGTTTTTTGTTTCCGTGTTTTGTATGTGTGAATGCAAGAAAATCTTCGAGAAAAAATGGCCGTTCTAGGGTGGGTCACGTTTTACATATATTCTATACACACAACAAAGATTCCAACATTTGAGATGCACTTAAACTTTTAATCTAGCGAATTTCTACATCTACACAAAATGTATTTGTCAACATATTCCTGTAAACAACAATAATGTGATCTGACGTTCATTTGTATTTTAGGGTTACAACTGACTGCTGATAAAGACATGTTTACAATGTAGCATGTGATATAAGGTGTGTCACTGTGGTCAGAGTTGTGAGGTCAGCAGCTGTTAGTGTAGTTACACCGCATGTCTGATTTACAAACGTGTCAGCAACTGAGGACTGTCGTATATACTGTGAATAAAGTGTTGTTTGTAATCTTATCAACTGCAAATACTTAGTTTCCTGGAGAAGTTGGCACCGTAGACTGAGGACCAACCAACATGCCATTGATTACGACATCGGCGTTAGGGACTTCTGCTTCGTCGCCAATCAACATCACATTTTCAAATATTTCCTGTAACATCCACCTGGAGGATGTCAGAATATTCCGTGAATTGCTCTAGGATGTACAGTATTCAGCAGTCTCAAAAAGAATGTTTCAGAAGGGAAACTTTTACTGTGGAAGTACCCGGGGTCGATGAAGACAAACTAAGCGACTTTTAGACGACGCTTCTCCCTATGACGCCGACAATCTTCAGAATGCATGCCGTAATCCGAGGGGCTGTGACAGAGCCTTGGAGTGTGCCACGGAGGTTACCCAAAAATGTCTGCCACTCTTCGCAAGCTACATTTCAACTGCCAAAAGTACAAAGATGATGTATAAAGAGCTCTGCGGTAATATCAGTGTGATTGATTTTGAGTGTCTACATTCCGCAAGTTCTCACCTGTTTGAATGTAGCTACACGAAGGCTTTTGAGATGGGACGTAAGGGCTTAATAACGGATACACTTTGCACGACCTCTACTGTCCTAGTAGGATGTTTCCTGACGTGTTGCCCCCCTGTGGATGTCTTATTACAAAATTATTTGTGGAGACTTCCAGGCTTTACTTAACCCCATCTACCTGCACCCCAGTCTCCGTTAAGATTCCAGAATGCAACTCAGACATGGATATGTACATGTGATGTTGGCGATGACTACTTCAGTGACGACGGTGCCACGCTACCAACAGACAAGTTCCTTGCAACAAGCGTTCACTTCTTTCCTTGTCTCATTTTTTGTGTGTTGCTTTTACAACTCAAAATCACATGCAGTCTTACTAAAACCGACTGCCATTATGTATTAATGTCACACCAGCAAACCATACCGCTTTCACATTGCCATTTACTTGCTCAACTCTACTTGCCGTGATCTTCTACAAGTGACCTAATGTTACCTACTGTAGTTGTGTGTGTGCGTGAGAGAGAGCAAGGAATTATTCAACATGTATATGTATGTACATTGCTAGTACAGCATCTATCTAAAATTGCCCTTGTGGATAAATAAAGTTGTATTGGATTGGATTGGTAACACTTACTAAGCCTTGTTAAAGATGAAACTCTTACTTATGAAATATAGTCTGTTGACTATTTCTCTAACTAGAAGTGGCATGAGCACTGATGTCACATCTGTAACTATTCGCGATTCAGGCGAATCTAATTAGATTCATTTTATTTTTAATTCTCCTTGATGTCAGGGGAGGGAAGTCGCGCGGAGGCCGCGTCAGCTCTAATTCTTTTTACGTCATGGATGAAGTGACGTAAGTAAGCTCGACACAGCGTAACTAGGACGACGGTAGGCATGGAGGGAGAAGCCATGCCGACCCTGCAACATTGGACTCATGATTGGTCGGCACAGTCTCCAAGAAAGACTGTGAACAGGTTGTCCTAGTTACCTGGTCGCGAAGGACCTGATTGGTCGAGAGCTCGGAAGAGAACGAGTTAACTTAGGAGATCTAACGTTTCTCGGGACAGTCGAGACCAAGCAGTGGGAGAGTAAACAGTGTGTGTTAACTGCCTTCAACGTTATATCCAACGTACTTCAGTGGAAGATTATCATTTGTATTCCAAGTTGTGGTGTAGCTATTAATTCCACTGTAATATATCAGCTTCGCCGATACAAGTGATGTGGCTTTAATGTGGTTTTGAGACTCACGAACTTCGTGAAATAATTCGTCGGATATAACCTGCTGGTCCAGTCAGTCATCTCGCCAGCCCGTCTGATAACCGTAGGAGGGGGTTGGCGGTGAGGGAGTAGTGGTATTTTATTTTGTTTCATCCACATCTCATTGCTAATTAATTTCATAAACATTAAATGTGTTAATCGTTGGCCGGACCTTTTTGCTGAAAACGGAGAAAGAGTGCGGCGAGCGTGGTTTACACATGCAGATGTTTACACGCGCTCGAAGACACATTTAAACACTCTTTCGTAAGTATGAACTGAACTTTCTCTATATCATTGTATTGCTTCCAACCCCAAATCTCAGATCCATATAAACGGATAGGTTTTATTTTTGTGTCAAATATTTTAAAGATTATGTCTATTGAAAGGCTCTTTAGTCTGAAATACATCTTCTTCACTCCTGCAAAGGCTTATAATGCCTTTCCAGATAAACTATCAGTACATTTGACCCTTTTAAGTGTAGACGTGAATGTAATCCCCAAATAATTATAGCTGGGTTCTACAATAATCTTCTTTCCAGCATAGTACCATTTTTCGCAATCTTTAATAAATCCACCATTTTTAAAAACTATTACTTTTGTTTTGTCCATATTGACTGTAAGTCCCCATTTGTTACAAAATGTTTCAAGATCACATATTTTACGTTGAAGGTCAACAGGGGAATCAGCAACAATAGCAATGTCATCAGCATACATCAAAAGGGAGATCCCAAGTGGATCTGCCAGGACATCAATACCACGTGCACCACATAATGTTAGGTCTGACCAAAGCTCAGATAGAAATATAGAAAACAGTAAAGAGCTTAGTACACATCCTTGTTTGACACCGGATATACAATCAAAGTAGTCAGTTATTTGAGATCCAACCTTAACAGACGCTTTCACATTTTTATACATACTATGTAGTGTTTGAAACATTCTTCCATGGACACCCTTTTTTAGCAGGATGTATAACAATTTAGATCTGTCAATACTGTCGAATGCTCTCGAAAAATCTACAAAAAGGGTGTAAAAGCGTCCACCTTGTTTTGTCAAATATTTCTGAATCAGTGACTGAAGGCAGAAAATACAGTGATACCTCGGTTCTCGAACATAATTCGTTCCGGGAAGACGGTCGAGAACCAAATCGTTCGAGAACCGAAGCAATGAAACCCATAGGAAATAATGGAAACTGGATTAATTCGTTCCAAGCCCCAGAAAATGCCTATTTACTGGCCTAATTTGTATATAATATGTAGAAAAACATGAGTCTCAACAAGAAATAAGAAATAAAAGTGTATTTATTAAAACAAAAAAAACCAAACAAACCAAAAAATGTACAGTACAGTAAATTGTGTTTCATTTACTGTACCTGTACCAAACTATGGCAGGAGGGAATGAATGTGGAGGGAGGAGGGAAGGGGGATGGTTATTGTTTTGAAGGGGAGTCCTCTTCAATAAAAACAGAGGCTAACTGCTCTTCGGGTGTTTCTGTTCTCTGTATCTTTTGCTGAGGAGAATCAGAATCTTGCTCTGCAGTTGCTTGTCTGATTTCTTTACGGAAGAATTTGTCAATTATTTGCTGTTTTTTTCTCCTTTGCAAAATTTTGCGGAAAGTGGACATAACATTGTCATTAAAAATGTTAACTGCTCTATTTGCTACCACTTTATCAGGGTGATGTTATTCAACAAAATTTGCGATTTCTGCCCATTTTGCACACATTTCATGACTCTCTCCACAAAAACGTGACTCTCTCTCTCTCTGCACTCACACTGATGACGCAAGCAAGGCGCGCTGGGCCGAATGAACGCCATTCGGCTCATCTCGGAAGTTCGGATGTTCGAGTTCCAAATATTTGTTCGGATTCCAAGACAAAATTTTCTCGAATTTCCTGGTCGAATACCGATTTGGTCGAAAGTCAAGGCGTTCGAGAACCGAGGTATCACTGTATTATCTGTTGTACTGTAACCTTTACGAAAACCTGCTTGAGCTTCTGGGATAAGTTCATTTTCTTCACAGAATTGGGTCAGTCTTTTGTTAATAATGCAGCTGTCCAGTTTGCTAATAATATTTAAAAGTGAAATCCCTCTAAAGTTATTTGTAAATTAATTTTAAATGTAGGTAGGGATGTTAAAAATGATATAGCCTTGAGTGAATGTGGAAGGCTTCCTCTTGTGTCTGATTCATATATAAGAGTTATTCAATACTGGTGCAGAATATAAACGGTGCCAGAACACAGGTACCTAAAACAATGTTACAACATGTTATATTTACAAGATAAGGCAGGCAGAACCAACTAAGCCTCCCAAGTTAGAATTTTATTATGTAGCTATGGTTTTGGATATGTATGGGAATGGCAGACAGTTGGTAATCTCCCCTTATTCATCACCACTATAAAAGAAAGATTCAAGGATTGCTCTCTCCAAAAATGGCATGATTCAGTATCTTCTTCTTCTTCTTCTTCTTCAGATTACTGCGATTACCAGCCAGATTTACTTAGAGCAACATATATAGACCAGATATTACGACGTGAACATAGACGGGTCCTGTGTTTGTTGAGAAGTAATTGTTTACCCCTTAATGGAAATACTCGTCACCAAACTAGCAACAAACCTGAGTGCAAGCAATGTGATAGTCAAAGTGTGGAAGACCGATACCATTTTCTGTTAATATGCCCTAAATATACAACTCTACGTAAGAGATATATCCCACTCTTTTACCATAAATTCCCCTCATCCTTTAAGGTTCTACTTTTGTGTAAGAACCTTAAGGGTAAAGTAGCTATTAATGTAGCCCTCTATATAACAGAATGTCTGAAAATGAAGACATCATGACAGTGTGCATATAATTACTTTGCACTGAATGTCATTATACTGTTTATCATTTAACTAGAAACCAAATACAACTAAAAGGTTGATCATGTACAGCAATCCACTGCTAATTTGCATGTAACATACAATATAAGAGGTTGATGTGAACCAAATGGTATCTAGAAAATGTACATTACACACGTAAGACCTCTATGACATGTGCATTGCATGAGGTATAGGGATGATTGTTACTATTTTTGATGTTGATGTGGGCAAGATGGCCTCCTAAAAACTGAACGAATAAAAAAAAAAAAACTCTTTCGTAAAACGTTACATCTAACATCGTACACGACAGGCTTAGACTGTGACAGTGTTGTGACTACACATTATTGTCATATTTACCTGGCTACCAGTGTCTTGTACAACTTAGATGTCATGTGACTGTCAGGTCCAGCCCCAGCCACACGTCGCTGCCACCAGTGTCCGAGTTCTCTCAGCACGTGACTACTGACGTCACACGGGGTCTTGGGGTCAGACAACTGATCACAGCACAGACACAGACCTGGGATGTTGGAGGGATCTGTTGTTCCCAGACACCGACACAGGTCCTGTAAAGGGTCCACATCATGTCATGTGACAAGAGTTAAATATAGAGATAGAAGATGAAAGTAAACTTAACGAAAATTAACTAACCCTCAACATGAAAGTATTAATTACAAGTTAAATACGAATCAGTAGCTTAGAATGGCTCCAACAGGATAATATTGCTGTTAAAATAGAAAGAACTACTGTCTACATTCAATGACTTTATTGAAACAAATCGTCCAGAGACGGCTTGAAGAAAATAATGTGCACCAAAGAAGAAAAAATAAAGAAGAATTCGTTTATTTCCCAAGTAACACTACACTGGGAATTCGATTTGATAACAACCGCTACTGCCACTGATATTGATACACACCCCTTCACCCAAACAATTATTTTCTCTTTTATATACATACAGATACACTGTCACAACATTTCATTCTCATTCACATACACTGTCCACATTATCGGTTTGTCTTCTATTAATAAAAAAAATGTGTTTACACATTCAGGTACTCTGTAAGGTATATTATAGAACACATGTAAGGTAACAGAAAGGTACTGAAACCTGAATGAGGAGGTTGTCACCGGAGATGGCCTGTTGAAGCTGACGAGCCGTGAGGTTGGGGAAGGCGATGACCTTAGTGACGGGCAGACCGGGAGCGATGTCGGACACCAGGTGAGACAACATGGCCTCCGCCTTGTCCAGCTGTGACACGGCGTTACTCAGTTTCTGTCTAATGCTGTTGTCTACATCCTGCTGTGACTTGTTTAAATCTTTGATATTGTCACCCACTGCCTTCACCTCACAGACTACCAGTCCGTACTGTTGATGAATGAGAAGCACATTAAAGTCTCCCTGTTTCCAGTTGCGTGGTAGAGAAGGAGGAAGGTTAGAGGGTCGGGGTAGGTGGGTAGCGTCGGCAGCGTAACAAGGTTCACCCAGGTACTGTCCGAACTTAAGTTTAGTCATTCCCACCAAGACATCTCTGTTCTCTTCAAACATTTTCTGAAGACAGAAAAAAATCCTCTGCATGGCAGCATCGTCTACGACATCACTGTCCTGAAGGCGAGGAGGCTGTGGAATGGACGGATGAGCTGTAGAAGATGAACTCTTAGGCACTTGGTTAGACTGACCAGCCTGTCCAGATGCTGACTGTAGGACGAGAACCTCCTGACCAGCAGCTGCCTGTCTAGTCATGGGCACGCGGTTGACGTAGACAGGAGGCAGGAAGTAGGCGCGAGAGTCCAGATGAGGGAACGCGGCCTCCACCCACTGGAGCCAGAATGTCTGGGCCTGGTCTGGTAATGGGTCCTGTGTGAAGACCAGTGTGGTCAATTAAATAATAACTGCTTATTATCCTTAAGTCATTTGTGTTTTTTGCTGAGACTTTACTTGCATTACCTACTGCTATTTAGTTCTGAAGATGGCTCTGTATATTTTCTGTCATTCAGTAAGGTATTTTTTTTATCTCCTACGTTATAGTGTGTTGCACACTGTTCTAATATTTATTTGACTGTCAACAAACAAACCTTTAAACCAGTCTTCTGGCTGATGAGCCTGACTGCCGCCTCGATCTGAGAAGGAAGACCGCGGATGATAAGAATCTTCATACCTGGTACAGGTGAGGGGTTGGGGTCAAACTGTATGTCAGCTCCTGTGTTTTTCTTTACCTCTTCCAGGGGACGTGTGTTCACTTTAAAAAGAAATACCTTTTTTATGAGGGATCTCCAATGAACATACACATTTCTCTAAATTATAACAGACACCTTTTTTAACTGATTATTTATCATTACGAAGAGGTGTAACGGCTGATTGCGCTAATGCTATGGTTTATTTTTAATATTGACATGAAACAAAGAGCATTTATAATTTACTCGTAATCATAAAGCTGCTCGTTATAATTATCATAATCATCATTATGATGATCATTTCTCTTCGGTTGTCCACCATTTTCATGTCTCTACTGATTCTGATGCTTACATGTGAATGCTATCTCTCTACTTTCTCCTGTCTACTTTTTATTCTGCTTTCATCTATTGTCAGTTTTTAAAAAGTAAAGTATATTAAAAAATTCAACCTACCTGTATCTGTAAGTATTGCCGCCTGTTCTTCAGTCACAGCGTGTAGGTAAACTTTGACCCGACCACCGCCTCTAGAACTCTGTCTACCACCTCCTCCATTAGGTTCCTGTCCCTGTGACAGTTATTACAGTGAGAGGAGAAGTGAACACCGGGTACATCACTGAGATGATAATACACAGGATGACATTAAATATCAACACCAGCATTATACTAGCTCAAAAGACCAGCAGACTGCAAAAGTAGGATGATAAAACTAGTTGAAGTACTCTCAGCGTGCAGTTAAGGAGAGTGGCTCACCTGACCAGACGACGGATGAGCAGACATTGTTGACAGTGGTCTCCCCTGTACAGGACCAAGTTTGTCGGAGGCAGCGCCTGCACCACGGAGGTAAACATGTAACTCAGTAGTCTGCACTTTTTCTTGGAATCCAGTAAACTGTCATGTGTGTCATAGGGTAATATAGTGTCAATGGCATAGTGTCAGTGGCATAGTGTCTTGGACATAGTATCGTGGGTATTACCGCGGATAACCAGGAGCTTGAAACATGTATTAAATAAGAAAAAAGTATTTATTTCACAGACGATGCCTTGGAACAAAGATCTGCTGATAGAGAGGTATAGAACGAGATCATAATAGCGAAAAGAGAAAATAAAGAGACGATAGAGTCACGTTACTGTGGCCGCGACTCTCGTCTTGCCTGGCAGAGGATCAAGTGTATCGTGTCATACGTGTTATACTGGTTGTCGTGGTTAGTTTATATTTATTTTATTTTATTTATATCATTGTATATATTTACAAAGTACAACAGCGTTAGAAATCAGCAGTCAATAACATTCTAACACAAAGTACAAAGATAACAAATAACAGGCTGACATGTCTGATGGAGTCGTTAGAGAGCATCAAAGGAAAGGCTTTCCTAAAGTTTTATTGTGAGCGAATTCAAACAGCTTCACTTTACAATCCGGGTTGAATATGTCGCATTGTACATGACATCTCTGTGACATGGGTGACGTATAGACAGTGACTATTGTCTACGAGATAGCATGGCGGTCAAAGTCCGTGGCAGAGCTGAGGAAGATATTTTACAACCAAGACATCCAGTATGGCGAGGCTGTTCAGTTTTGTATAAATGCAATCTCAACTCGTTTCACGCATGTACATAGCGAGTTGTTCACAAGAGTTTTCTCAGTCGCTTTCAGCACCAAAGACCCTAACATGCAAATATTTTGACAGCTGACTACTCGCGATGTCGATACTAAGTGGAAAGATGAATCAATTACAAATAAAAGATTACCTGTCCAGAAGACTCAAAGTAAGATGTTCACACTGCTCGGAGACTGAGTCATGAGCAAGACACAACGGAGTATGAAGCAGAACTTGCTTGTCATAACTCAGTCATTTGATGTTTCATATCCACACAGGTCAAACAAACCAGCGATAGAAACATGTTCTCCATCAGGGGTTTGTTTAGATAATCAAGCCGTTATCTCGAGTTTTTGAACAGGATGTAGGACATGTAGCAGCTAAAAAGCTCATTGTGGTGCACAACATCGTCTTATCGCGCTGATAAAGGCTGAGGCCTGTTATGGATAAACACAGATGAACCGCCGTCTGTCTCCTCTCCTATAGTCATACATCTCATGTAGGTCGTGTTTGGAGCCAAGCTAAAGATGTGGTATGTATATCTAAAATGATAAATCAACACACAACAAGTGTGGTTCGATATTTTAAAGGGAAATATACGAGTACATCTGATAAATATACGAGTACATCTTATCAGCAGGACTTTACACAAAACCATTTAGGTGAAGAAAACTGTGTTTTTACAGCCAAAACACCACCAACTCTGTCCAACTCTGTCTATTCTCTGTGTTCCTAGAATCTTTGGCACAAAGCAGTGAGACCATTTGTCATTTCTTCCCCCCAGCGCTTGGCAAGCTAACGGTTATCAGTTTAGTCCTTGTTGGTTATCTAGAGGCTCAGGCCCCAATGAGTCGATTGAAACACTTTATGAGTGGTCTGTAAGTGTCCTGTTTGTCTTTGCAAAGTAGTGTGGATTAGCATGTGTAGAATGCGATAACAACCTGTCGTCTGTAGTCAGCCTTAGGAGTCTCAACATCTGGACCCTTTCTTTACTAGAGACCACGAAACTACAACCTTTTGAATTAATACTCAAAACACGAGGCTCGTAAGGTTTGATGTGAGAGCGCCTTGCCCTTACTTGCAGTAAACAAACACAATGGAGACTAAGCAACTCAGTGAGGCAATATTATATTCTTGAGAATTTATAAAACTGTTTTTACAAGATTTGTTCGGTGAAAATACATAGACCATATTCTGTGGAACAATTTACATAAACAGATGGAGTTTTGCAGGCAAATAAATATACAAAACATACTTCAGTCACTATACTGTTATAATTGCATTATGCTTGCATCTATGTAGTAATATTGATTGGCAATTGTTCTTATTAAAAGAAGACAGTCTCGATGCCTTCAAAACTTTCTCTTTATATGTAGGTTAATCAAAATATTGCACATACATCAGCTGTATGTGGCTGTTATATAATAGCAATAACTGTTGAATGCACAAATGTCACTCCATAAAGATTTTAATTAATGGAAGTCTGTTCATTTTGTCTGGTTTATTCAAAAAAGAAATAGAAAAACAAAACATAAAAGAAACCAATCACAGAGTGTATCATCCAG
>SRHC01001752.1:104779-131567 GCA_004794325.1 Pomacea maculata | reverse complement strand
CAGCGAGGTGTCTGCTTTCATCGTGTGCCTCATCACACTGGATCGTTTCCTCGTCCTTTGCTTTCCCTTTATCGATATTCACTTTAACAAGAGGTCGGCTCACATGGCCTGCATGGTAGCGTGGGCAGTAGGGATAACTCTAGCCTCGGTTCCTCTACTACCCATGACGTCACACTGGCAGTTTTACGGCCAAACAGGAATCTGTATCCCCCTTCCTGTTACTCGTAATAACTACGCGGGCCATGATTACTCATTTCACGTTTTGATGGGTCTTAATTTCGTACTGTTAATGCTGATAGGCATTGGACAGGCTTTCATTTTCTGGTCTATTCGTACCAACAGCATGTCCATGTGCGACAGCACCAAGAGATGCAAAGATTTAACCATAGCTCGCCGCCTGATCAGCGTGGCTGTGACAGACTTCTTGTGTCGCTTTCCCATCGGGCTTGTGGCCCTTCTGGCCTCTCAGGGCGTGTCCATTCCAGGTGAGGTCAACGTGGCCATGGCTATCGTAGTGTTGCCGGTCAACTCGGCCTTGAACCCGTTTCTGTACACGCTCAACACCTTACAGGAGCGAAGACGACGCCAGAGGGAAGCCAGACGAATGAAGCTTTATTTGTCTCAAAGCAACACGACCTCGGTGAAGAAGGTAAAATCTGTGTCTTTTGCGACATATATATAGCCCTATAGCCTTTGATGAATTGTGAGTGCAGTTCTTTAGTAGAACCTGCTTTCTAACCGAAAACAAGCTGCCAGCTGATTCCCTCCTCCTGCTATTTATACTGGAAATTGAGTGTTTCGTCATCCTCAAATATTGTCGATATTCGTGCGCATTCAATGTTTACGTGGACGGAAGTAGGGTGGAGGGATGGCGCAAAATGTAGAGGGAAGCAAAGGTCTGCCAGAGGTTCTCGCGGTCTCAAACAAACGGTCTCACTGCAATAAAACCCACTGTCGTGACAATTCTGACAGGCAGCTAAAGAGAAGGATTAGAAATGTAGTGGGTGAAAATTAATATCAGTGAAAGATCTTTGACTGAGCTTAAAACTTTAAAACAAAAAGATGTTAACGCTGTTTTAAATGCCAGTGATAGACAGATTTTCTACTTGTAATCATTGCCATTACTTTCACTTTGAATGTTCACTTCTTCACACGAGACATCTCAGGGCACGAAAAGTCGGTTTCTCTACTTTTTCAGCTTACCACAATTGATAACCAAATAAAAATGGAACAATGTTGTGACTAAAACTGCTGTTTGAATCCACATAAGAATGTTCGGTTCAGAGCATGCATTAAACACTTTATCCATAAATTTCTAATCAAACGCTTTTGAAAATCAAGCCAGAATAGCAAACATGGCTTTTTATTAAGTTTCAAGTGGTCTGTAATATGTACGCATGTGTACTTCTGTCACCTATATATATATATGTTTGTTATGAAACATGCCTCATCTGGATGTACTGTGTAATTATTTATACGTTAAGCAGTGCAGAATGATTCAACGTGATTGGCACCACTCAATAGTATTATTGGTTGTCAGCTTTTTAATTATCCTCTTTTTATCTCTTTTTGGTATACAAGTACACCTTTGGTGTACATTCTTTAAAGGCTGATAAAGTCCACCAAACACATATTTCGTATTGTTTGAAAGTAGGCAAAGATTCTGTGTTTAAGCGCCTTGTTAAAGTCGTTAACAGGTTAATCAATTCAACATGGATTTGTACTCAAATAACTGAAAATAGGAAAAAAACAGTAAGAAATATTTAAATTCAAATGTATGTTCTATTATAATATGTGTTTGTCTGGTATTTTTTTGTTTGTTTATATCGCGTAAATATTTTTTGGTTAATTTCTAACGGTTGACCTACTTTCTGATTGTGAATTTTCTGTCGCATACAATATAATCTTTCATTTGATTTTACTACCAGTAAACAAAACCTACATTTCTTAAAATTTGCAGCACCTAAATGTTTTTAAAATACTCTTTAAAACGGAGAATCACCGATAATTTCCAACGTTGTAGGTTAATGCATGTACATTTTTAAAATACCGGTCGAAATTTTACTTTTGCTGGTAGCCATGCACACTTTCTCCCTACGTAGCCAATGAGTTGGACATCGTTTTAGCATGAAACTCTTGTTTATTTACTGCAAATTTTCCAAGATTTTAAAAAGAAATTTTATTAATTTTGCTAGAAATTCCTCTGTTTCTGTGCTATTTCTATTTATTTATTTTTTTTAAGCGCATTTCTTTTTTTAAAAATTAATTTCTTTTATAAGCTCCTCAGCATTGTTTGTATTGAGACTTATTATTTCGTTTGCTAAACTCTGTTTCCATCACTGTTTTGGGCTTGTAACGATCTTCATGATAGTGATTCCTTTCATTTATGATTTGTGTATCAGCAGTAATTATAAAATCTTCTAGTACCAGCTTAGCAATTATTTACTTAGATGGTGCTTTTTCTAATTACAAAAATGTATCACCCTCTGCATCTCATGGTGTTCTTAATATACCTTTCAATCATGTGTCTTTTACAAGCCAGTCTATTAACGCATCACTTACTAAAAACGTTTAGCCTGCTTAGTTGTAAGGATGTAGAGTGTGGCGCGAGGGACTATGTCATGTGCTGTGGAAAGAACGTGAAAGAAGGCTTCATACGGCAACCATCAAGGCGCTGTGTGACGGATACAGGAACTTAGGACTCTTGAACAACAAGAATTTCAAACTTTAGCATTTTTAACTCTTTGCTTATATGATGGGCTATTACATTATTTAGTATACCCATACAGAGGGTAATGCACAAGAAAACAAAATAATTTTAGTAGTGGTCAGTGGGTGTAAGATACGTTGACGCGATTCAAAGTTCCGTTTAAAAAGTTATTGAGTAAACGACATGACTAATCTAGAAAGAATTACAAACTTAGTGCAACAATATCCACAGATAGAGATATTTGTTAGGAACCCGAGTTATCAGCCTTGGCTCTGTGTGGTGTGTGTGCGTTGTGTGTGTGTGAGAGAGAGAGACTAGTGTAAGAATGAACTGACCAGAAATAGCCTGAAGTGCGGACGAGCGGGGACTCACAGAAGCACAACTTTAGGGGGTGGACATTCACTCCCATAATAGACAGACGAGGAGAATAGTTGTGCATGTGAACGGAGAAGCCAGGAAATCTATCTGTGATATTTCTTTGTTCCTTATAATTCTTCGTAATGCTATACTTTGTGCGGATTTAAAGGAAAGTTTGATTGATTAATTGTGCTTTAATTAGAAGCTTCTATTATGTGGTATTTATTGAGATATGAGATTACAGGAATCACCCGGAGAATCTCCACGAGTACCTCTGTGTGAGCTCGGGAGTCGGGATAGAAGAAAACTCGTCCTTTACACGTCCAAGCATCCAGACCGGAAGCCATATTCTGTTTTCTCGTGGATTATCATTTACGTAGAACTGTGGGTGCACGCAATGTAACTGCATTGTTCGTCCTTTGGAGTATCGGAAATATTCTTATCAGTGTGGGTTGTTGTATGTTCTGGCTTAGGGAGTAATTGTGCACAGTAATATTCTCGCCAGGAGATAAGGGATAGTACATCACCCCAGCGCTTCAAGTAAGTGTTATTCCAACAACTCTGTGACAGTTCACAGACACGGTCTTAGGACCGTCACAGTTCTCGGGAGGAGCGCTCTCATTAGTATATTCACGCTGGCAGTTAAAGATAGAAGCCAACATTTACAAACTTATTACACTGTCATTTGTGTACAGCGCATTCAGTCTACTCCACAGTAGAAAAATGGCCATTACATTTATTATTATACTCGTGTTCTGATTTACAATATAAAGCAGGAGCAGTGTGGCAGACGAGCAGACCGAGAGAAACACAAGAAACAGCGGGAAAGGACGGAAGTGTCTCTTGACCTCAGATTAGTTGCTGTTTTACCTTGCTTGTTGTTATAGTAAACGCTGCCTTTAGTTTGATGTTAAATAAAATCTTGTAATTTTTAATAACTAATGTTGTCACCTTATTGAGTGAATGAACCTAGCAAACTGAAATGACGGCTCGGCGTCTCTCTCCCACTCTTCTTCATGCTCTCTGTCTCTCACATTTATTAATATTTTCTCTCTCTCTAGTCTCTTATCCGTTTGTTTTCTTCTTTCTGACGCGCCTAAAGCTCCCGTTATCTCTGGTGGCTATACGTGATCTTTCTCCTGAATGTAGCACTCTTGATCGGTTTGATTGTTTCATTTTCCTCCATCTTAAACCCTATTCTTTGGCCTTTTGTTTAGGTGCTGTTAACCTTGTAATTTAATGTCATTATGCTCTCTACCACCAAACACCATGCAAGCACAAATATCTCATCTGCTTTTTATTTTAATACTCTATAATTGGTGCCAACGTTATTCATTCTTATGTATCATTAATTACGTAACCGTTTATGAGAAAATTTGTTCTCGTGGTCTGACCACACAGTGCAGGCTACTGCACTTAAATCCCCCTCCCCGAGTTTTATAGCAATAAAGCTTTAGACAAAAGGGCGCAATGACAAATTCTTACCGTCATCTGTCGTCTGCTACAACAATCCAGCAACTCGAAAAAACAAAAAACAAAGAACAAAGAAATAAACTCTGAGGATGCACGACCACCCTGTCCTCCACTGCAAGAAACCGCATCTGAGTGCCGCTACTGTTCCGATTGAAAATAGTTCTCTCAAAACAATGCCTGACGATACTTGAGTCGAATGAAGCGCGAATAAATTAATTTAATGTCAGCAAATATTAATGTGGATGGTTTCAAAGACATTGTATTTTCTACATGATTTCCTAGCGCATTTACAAGATTCTCTTTATTTTCATAAATGTTGACTGTGGAGAACAGCTTCAGTATATTCAGGTAGATCTAGAGGTCTGCGCAATAAGACAACACGTGATGTGTTACTGACATGGGGAAAAGTTCTTTTTTAAAACCGAGAAACAATTCAGTATTTTACATATGGACAGCTAAAGACTTGGACAGTGATTTAAAGACAATCTCAAACTTTCTTAAAGATAAAAACAAAAGAAAACAAAACAAACCTAAAAAACATGTCACCTCGCTGATAGGATTCTATTTTATCTCGCATCAGTAATGTGTACATCGCCCGCGTAGCAGACGTCAATTAAGCAAGACGAGAAAGCTGCTCCACGCGAGTTATTCGTGAGTAAAAAGAAATTTGTTTTCACTTTATTGTTGATGATTTCTCACTAACTTGCGACATTCCCTGTTGTTTTGTTGTTGTTGGTGTTGTTTTTTTTTTGTTGTTGGTTTTTTTTTGGCACGTTTTGTTGCAGTTAAAAAACTGTAAGTACCGTACGAAGACAATAAATAAGGTCTGTGAAAAGAATCGCTAATACGCTTATCGAAATTCTGCAAGAAGAAATATTTTAGATTGATTTAGTATTTAAATAGTATTTTAGTATGTAAGTAATCAAATAGTATTTGTAGTATAAAACTAGTAATCTGTGGACTCTCTCTCTCTCTCACACACAAAGAGTAAAATTTCTGTTTGTCTTTTATTTCTCCCTAGTTGTCATTTTCACTTTCCTGACTGAAAGCGTTTAGGTGTCTAATAAAACTACGAACTACTAAAAATATGTTTGAGTTATGGCTGTCAGTTCGGGATGGCTGTATAGTAGCAGGTCTACGTCTAAATAAATTTTCGAAGAAAGTTTGACTTTACAAATAGTAGCTTGACGAATATTATTATAAAGTGGACATTTAGTTATAAATAATGTTCAATTGACTCGCTAAATGAACTACACAAACATGATGGAGGATTTGTTAAGTGTCTCTTAAATAAATACGCTTTAGTTTCTCGTTACATTATGTAGTCTAATATGTAAGATTTGATCAGAACGATTTCCGAGATAATAGAAAGCAGGAAACCTGCTATCACTTACACTAATACATCTTTTAAACTCTGAAATAGATGCCGATATTTAAATGTTTTGACGTAGGCTGTACCATGACAAGGAAGCTGCAGGGGAGATATAGCAGGTCTTTTCTCTCTTTCAGACATTCACTCGGCGCAGTATAGTGTCTTGTTAGCGCCGAAGATATTTATTGAAACTTGCAGTTAGCATATCAACAAAAGTATGCGCTTGTTCTGTGAACATTTTAGTTGTCTGCCATTCCCCGTTTGTTTAACAGAGAGCAAGGTCGGCTGTTACTTGTAAGAGGACAATGCAAATAAAGATGCGAAAGTATCTTCAAGTGTCATCATCGTCGTCTTCCTCGTCCATAAGTGAAGCAACAGAACTTACTTTAATTGAGAACCAACTTACCATATTCAGAAACAGCACAGTGAATGTAAAGTTTGCATACAGAAGTCGCTACAGGAGTGTATTTATTGATGTCGCTAGATTTAATGAGCGGTACAAAAATTAAACGTTTTGTGACATGCAACAACTCTTCCTGCAAACGTTTTCGATAATTGTCGGTGACGAAGACTTTTTTCCCTGTCATGAGCTTTTGGGTAAATTGCTCTACAAAGCCCTCGTCGTTCAAATGGTGTAAAGCTTAGTTTTCGTGCACATGTTTGTAGGATTGTGTGTGTGTATATATAATTAGATGTTTTCACAGTCGGAAAAAAAAATAAAATGATAAAACTTTGTTATCTAAGTGCCATTTAATCAATTGCGAACACAAAATTGCAATAAAATATCATCTGCAGACAAATGTGTGCAATGCGTATGCATAAATACATATACGTGTGTTCGTATGTACGCCTCTGTGTGTGTGTGAGTTTACACGCGCAAAGCTCATTAGAAGGAAACAGAATGTAAAATAACAAAGGGGAAGGGGGTCAAGACGTCTATAACCAGCGCACAAAACTTTTCCGGCTTGTCCAAGAATAAACATGAGAAATTAGTTATAATATTCTGTCTCAAAGTGACATTATTCATAAGCTACAGCTATGCATAAATCATAAATGTCTTCTACGTGAAATAATAATAAAATAATAATTATTGTTGAAAACCGGGAAAATATTTTTAAAAGTCTTCTTTAATGCCAATATTTAGGTAATTTCTGTTTCAAAATTACAATAAAAGAAGGGATTTTCACATTTTCATTTCCACTCAATGCAGTGCGGACCTCTTCAGCAGAAACGGTATGTAAACACTGTAAGCCATCTTTATGGCTACACTTTTTGTGAAAAACATTTCTTGTAAGACTTTCTATATCTACCTCGTCTTGGATAATTTTTTTTTTTTTTTTTTTTTTTTGTTCTTGATCTTGGGATATGGAATCTTTTCTCATTCTGCCCTGACTTTAGGGAACTTCTGAGGTTAGAAGTGGTTTTACGTATTCAAAAATTTTAAAAAATTGAGAAACATACTAATTCAATAGCCGTGAAGACTTGATGAAATATATTTCTAAACCAATCTCACAACCTGAACACTTTTAAATATGCAAAGAGAAAAAAGTTGTTGGATACAAATATTTGTAGCTATTTTGATGAAGCATTTTTTTTTAATTGTTTGCCCTTTAGCTCAATGGTATCAAGAAGCTGAAGGCTCTTTTTGTCTTCTTCGAAAAGAAGTCTGGAACAGTTGAGTCATTACAGTTATGGTTGTTTATAATTATCTGTTCGGTCTGACGCTACTGCTGCATCTTGCAGGGGTCTGGCTTTTGACCTCTGACCCTTACCTTCAGTCACAATCGACACCGAGGAGTAAGTCTAAAATTATTACCACCTCGTATGTCGTTAATCCGTATGGAGTGTCTTCTTCAGTTTCTAGCGTTCCCAAAGCTACAGGGTGGGTAGATACAACCAATAACACTGTCTACAGTACTACCGTAGGAAAAGTCTACGGCAGTTATCAAGATACTACAGCGTCGAATTTTGCACAGACTTCCTTTGTCGCGGTGACACTAAAGAACTTAACTAAATGCTTGAACACATCTCACAGCCTAAAGTTTACCACACAGAATGCTGTTGTCGACATCAGAACTAAATCCAGCGACAAACTACCCCGACTGTCGTCCTGTGAAATCCAAGTCACCGCGCCGGCGTCCATGGTGTTCTACATCAACGTGCTCTCCATCAACGTCCAGTGCCCCGCCTTTCTGCTCGAGCTGGCTGACGTAGGCACCATGTCACGGCGATTAATCAACACCTGCGACAACGACATCCCTAGCGAGCTGTGGAGTTTCACCAATGTCGTGACGACGACCTTTGTGGTGACCCTCGAGTCCCAAATTATTCAATTGGCCTTGAACTTTACAGCAGTGCCTGTCACCCAGAGACCAAACCTTGAAATTATGTTTACTTCGCCTAACAGAGGTAAAGTGTCGACTCATTCACTTTTCTCAGTTTCTAACTGGAATGAACACGTGAGCAATAGTGAGAGATGTAGTAAATACAGAATGATCGTTCATATTGTGTTGTACTATCTAAATGTAGTGACCATTTTGTTATATCAGGTTACATACAGACGCCAAACTGGGACGGGCATAGAAAGTACCCGGTGCACATGGACAGTTGGGTGAAAGTGGACATTCCTGAGCAGAGTGCAATCATGGTGTCTGTTCCTCACATGGACATCGAAGGTCGTGTGCCAACCATTTGCCCAGCCGATGGTTTAGAGGTGTATGAAAACGATATCTCAAATCAGTCTTCTTGGACTAGATGCAGAGACGTGCCAGTGCTTACTATACTGCATCAAACTCGAACGCTGTTTGTTCATTTCTACAGCAACGAATATGGCAACAACACAGGTTTTCGACTTGTCTTTACCATACACAACCAGTCTGCAGTTCCAACCCTGCTGGAGGACGGCAGATGGAACTGCTCCGGCTTAAACAAGACCGACTTTAGTGATCACTTTTCTTGTAACTTGAAGTGTGACTGCATCGGTAGTGAAGACGAAGCTGATTGCCCCTACACAAGTCCTCGCTGTGGAGTGGGTCAACCTTTTTTCGAAAACTCTTGCTATATCTGGCAGATGCCGTGGCCTCTCATGACGTGGAAGGAGGCGTTTGACTTTTGTCTGTCACAGGGAGCGCGTCTGGCGAGTCTCAACACCCCGGCAGAGTACAACAACGTCTTTAGTTTGCTTAGATTGACGGAATACGGCAACGCCTATGTAGGAATGTTGCAGATGTTCATGCAGCGGCCGATGTAAGTAGCGCAAAGAAAGATAGAGAAAATGAAAAGAAATTGTTCTGTAGTTTTAAAAAGAAGCTTGACATGAGTAAAGGCTGTAGGAAAGACTTTTTATGAAAATAATAACGCTTTGTTCTTAATTGATTTTTTGCTAACAATCAGCGTTTGTTTTCGTGCACCGCCTCCTAAGAAAGGCTAGCAGAAATGTCTAAGCTCTACTTAAAAATGGTGTTTACTTAAATATTCCACCACAAACTCAGAGGGCCTAATGAGAGACAGAGAACTCGATCACATTGTCACTATTATGAAAACATTTATGTTTGCTTGAAATTTCCCTTATTAAATTGTAAAACCTGTGGACTGTCGACAGGTATCTTAATGCTTTACAGTGGACTGACGGCACAATAGCGTATTTCAAGACGATCGACGGTGCCGCTGCTATGCCAGCCTGTGGACTTTTTTACTTGCAAGACATGAATGGAGGAATAAAACTGAAAAACTGCGACGAACCGAGAATCTCGCACGCTCTGTGCGAGACAGAAGCAGCTCCAGGAAATCAGCTACGGCCAGAGAAGAGCAATCCTCGCATCACATTTTTAGACATCTCTGCCTGGCAAAATGCTTCTTCGAAAGTCGTATGTCCAGCTGGTCACATGACACACACCTTCCTGTCGTGTGACGTGGCCAGCGCTTGTTGGATGCGGAGTTCACTCTCGTCTTGTGACGCGCCGCTGTCTATTCTGCCGCCGGCTTTTGATTGTGACAATGGCTTTGATCGGGTGCCGCACACCCTGGTGTGTGATCATCGCTCAGATTGTCCTGACGGAAGTGACGAAGATTTTTGTGAGTTTGCTTCATGCTACACAAGTGGGAAATACGACTGTGGTAACCACCAGGTGAGTACATTTGTTGTGAGCGCCAACAATCCTATTTAAGCGTTTGATGAAAGTTAAATAACCCTGACATGCATTTAAAACGAATAATGATGGCGCTGGGGACTAATGTACGTATGTGACAGTTATGAGGTAATCTCTACCTGCCCACAATCACATAACAGGGAAGTGTTACAACGTTCACACGTCAGTCGCTTAAAGTCATGGCCCATGTCTCACTCCTAGTCCTCCCCGACTTACCGACGTGCGAAGAAAAGCATATTTTTACAGACTATTCGAAATACATGCGTACAACTTGAGCCCCCAGTACTATCCGAGCTACAGTGTTGGGATCCGACATTCGGTTTTTAACTGCGACTCTCGGATTCCTTAGCGTTGAAAGAAAATTTAAGACGTGTCGACTGTTGACTAAATATTCCGTTCCCACTGACGACATTCTGAGAAATTCCTGGAAGGTTCTTGAAGGTTCATCAACCCCATTGCCAATGCCATTGGGAGATCACACAACCGGTATCTTCAGCCAATCATTGCCAACCGTCTCCTACTCTAGCCGCGCCTTAGATGATGGAGCTAGGAGAGGTGATGGGCGAGAAAAAAAACCGTCTCTCACCGTTGACTAGGTGTATCATTGCCTTGGATATTTTTTCACGCTCCCTCTGACCTAAACGTCTCTGGTACGTCCGCTGGGGTCAGCTGCCATCCAGGTGCGCCTTTCTTCTTGTATGGTGCTCTACGACCACATAAGGCCATCTGCCTTATATATTGCCTCTGTACAACAAATCCCTTGTAATTACTTGAAGTTTCTCCGGCTGCGGTCATGTCAACAATTTAGTCTCGGTGATTTTTAAGCCAAAATAAAGTTATGACATGACAATTAGCAAACCTAAAAATGCACTTGCAAAAATAAAATTCAACATTATAACCCCTATTGTATTTTAAGTTTAGGCAACAAGTAATTAAATACCCTTAAACATCTGTGTCTCTCTTTGTTTGGGCTGATATAGTGTGTCGTTTGTATATGTATGGTATGGGTAAAATTAGTGTACATATGACCAAAAACTGAAAAAAATCTCAGTATGTGTATTTGTATCTCAAATAAAAGCAACCTGATTTTTAACTTTTATTCATGAATGTTTTCAGCGGTTAGTTACTATAAATAATAAATGCAATGTGTGGCATAGTGTGAGCATGTAAGAAGCGAAAATTTCAATCAGAAATAAAGACAGCTAAAGACCAAATCACAAGATAAACCTAAAGTTGCGTTGATTGTGACGTTACTATTACAAAAAAGAAACTAACCTCAAACTCACGTTTTTCCTGTTTCAGTGCGTTTCGGAAAGCGAGAGGTGTGACGGTGTAGAGCAGTGTGTCAACGGTATGGACGAGACAAAGTGCCTTCAAAAAACAATTGCATCTAAAGCTATATTGCTTCCGGCCATAGTGGACCTTGACATCCACGGCCAGCTTGTAGTGAAGCCTCTAGACACTCAAGTGCCGATATCCTCCCCACAGTCCACTGCATGTCCACACACTCATTTCGAGTGTCCAGGTGTGGACTACTACTGTCTGCCGGTGTATCTGCGGTGTAACGGCGTGTACGACTGTCCTGGCTACTCAGACGAAGAGGACTGCGATACGTACACGTGTCCTGGCTTGTACCGATGCCGCGCCTCGCACGTCTGCCTTCATCCTCAACACCTGTGCGACGGCTTCAACCAGTGTCCTCAGCACGACGATGAGCTGACGTGCGGCCTCACCTGTCCACACTCTTGCACCTGTTTCGGACTTGCATTCATTTGTACCAAGGCAGTTACGCTTCATGAATATCCATCCCTGCGATATCTCGATGCAAAAGGCACAGGTATGACGCCAAGAAGTATAAGGAACAACAGCCTTCTTATTCACCTCAGTCTTTCGGACTGTAACCTAGAGGATCTAGACGATTTTGCCTTACCTAACCTCTGTATTCTGGATCTTACGGGAAACAATTTCAATGTCATCAACCATAGACAATTAGAGAATCTGCCTAATCTGAAAACCTTGAAACTATCAGGCAATCCTTTAATATCTCTTTTCCCGGAAAATTATATTATAGCGCCTTCTTATACAAGACTGCGTATCCTAGACTTGTCCCATGTGAGGATAAGTACATTAGTTCCAACTTCTTTAAGTATTTTTACAAATCTAGAAGTCCTAAATTTATCTGAGACCAGTGTGGAAATCGTGTCTGGGAATGGTTTTCATGTACTTCCTAACTTAAAATCTTTAGATCTTCGTGGATGTCCTGTGAAGATCTTTCCTCGTGACCTTCTGACTGGACTTCACCTTCTAGAAGCTGTCTACACAGACAACTACAAGCTCTGCTGCCCAGCCATGCTACCAGAAAACTTTAATCTGGTTAACTGCCATTCCCCTCATGACGAAATATCATCTTGTGAGGCGTTGCTGAGATCAGATTTCTACCGGGCACTACTGGCTGTATTCGCTGCCATGAGTTTACTGGGTAATGTCTGTAGTTTTATCTATCGCGTCTTTCTGGAACGAAACTCTAGTCAGTTAGGGTTTGGTGTGTTTGTCATACACCTAAACATGTCTGACTTTATTATGGGAGTGTACCTGGTGATGATTGGCGTCGCTGACCGTGTGTATCAGGGTTCGTACCTGTGGAACGACAGCACGTGGAAGAGAAGCGGTGCCTGTCAGATGGCCGGCTTTCTGTCTCTACTGGCCAGCGAGGTGTCTGCTTTCATCGTGTGCCTCATCACACTGGATCGTTTCCTCGTCCTTCGCTTTCCCTTTATCGGTATTCACTTTAACAAGAGGTCGGCTCACATGGCCTGCATGCTAGCGTGGGTAGTTGGGATAACTCTAGCCTCGGTTCCTCTACTACCCATGACGTCACACTGGCAGTTTTACGGCCAAACAGGAATCTGTATCCCCCTTCCTGTTACCCGTAATAATTACGCAGGCCATGATTACTCGTTTAACGTTTTAACGGGTCTTAATTTCGTACTGTTAATGCTGATAGGCATTGGACAGGCTTTCATTTTCTGGTCTATTCGTACCAACAGCATGTCTATGTGCGACAGCACCAAGAGATGCAAAGATTTAACCATAGCTCGCCGTCTCATCAGCGTGGCTGTGACAGACTTCTTGTGTCGCTTTCCCATAGGGCTTGTGGCCCTTCTGGCCTCTCAGGGCGTGTCCATTCCTGGTGAGGTCA
The DNA here is from genome assembly GCA_004794325.1 of Pomacea maculata. Lineage (NCBI taxonomy): Eukaryota > Metazoa > Mollusca > Gastropoda > Architaenioglossa > Ampullariidae > Pomacea > Pomacea maculata. Next base: position 118,308 of record SRHC01001752.1, on the reverse strand, counting down.
ACGTGGCCATGGCTATCGTAGTTTTGCCGGTCAACTCGGCCTTGAACCCGTTTCTGTACACGCTCAACACCATACAGGAGCGAAGACGACGGCAGAGGGAAGCCAGACGAATGAAGCTTTATTTGTCTCAAAGCAACACGACCTCGGTGAAGAAGGTAAAATCTGTGTCTTTTGCGACTTATATATAGCCCTATAGCCATAGTTTGAGGTCATCGTGCGTACTAAAGCGGTCTTAGCTGACATGCACTCCAAGTCGTTGAAAACGTTTACACCTCTTCGTTTTAATAACCAGAAACAGACGTTGTGCATATAGCCGACTAGATCTACCTTAAAAGCTTTTTAAAAAAATAATATTGCTGATTAGAGATAAGAGCAGAAGGCACTTATAAGTGCTCCGTCGTGGAAGAAAAAGAAAGCCGAGGAGCACATGAGAAATAAATTAAAAGCTAAAAAAATGTATAGAAAATAATTTATTTCTATTTCAAGCATAGCTGCACAAAGAAAATACACTTAAAACGTGCTACACACTTGTGTTCTAATCTTTTCTCAGTAGAAAGTTCTTATCGAGTACTCTTAGGACGTCATAGGTCGACCCCATTACCAAGATGGGAGCGTGTGTTGGGTACGATCTGTTGTGTTAATGAATTGCCTTTGGAGAACTAGGTAACATGGATATTTTAGTCCTTGTTTTCATGTTTGGTTGTTGCATCGGTTTATGCTAGCTAGGTGTGGTGGTGGTGTTTGCTGTATGAACTGCCTTTACATCATAGTATCTGCACAGTTTTTACCACTGACAACCCTGCTTTTGTCATGGCTGTTGACTGTATAAGAAAGCCCTAATCATTTCTCCACTTTCTCAAAAGGTTTTGACAAAAAGTCAAAAAAAAAAAAAAAAAAAAAACCCATTCAGAACGCAATACATATTTCTGAAAGAAGTGATGTATCAATGAAACCGGATAAAAGTTATATTTTAGCAGCAATGTAGGGGATGTACTTTATGCGCCGAGTGATATCCCTTGTTGTAAAGTGAATGGAGTATACTATGCGGGTAAATGTGTTGTATAGGTCCATTGATTTTTGGAGGGTTACAAAAATACTATTTTCCTAGTTGAGAATACTCTTTGCCTTGGCATAGAGTCATAGACTAACCAGGTCTGCAATTCTACTGAGCAGTATTAACAATTTCTCCTATATGGTTTTAAATGTTTTGGTTTGGACAGGCCATAACCATCGGTGTCATGTAAGATGGCAGGTGCATGTAGCAAATTATGGCCTGCAATATCTTTTCTTGATTACAATTAATGCACTTTGACAGGAAATCTGTAATGATCAAGTACTTAATATTTAGCTATCTGAGCTCCCATGATACTTCAACAGAACCTATTCCTCAAACCCCATCCAGTCCTGTTTATGACAGGAGTGGCCAACCTATAGACCGTGGGCCGCATATGGCCCATGAAAGTGCCCCATCCTGCCCGCTCATTTTAACCAGACACAACATAATTTTATGTTTAACATCATGATTCTGACGAAATCACCATGTTGTGGTCCGCGAGATTTTATATCATGTCCAGTGTAGCCATCAGGCAAGAAAAGGTTGGGCATTGCTGGTTTTATGAGCTGTGATAAATATATCTGCTAGTTCCCCCTCAAATTTGAGGTCGCATCGGATGATGTTGGTTTGCTGCTACTGCTTCTCTGGTTGTTTTATCAGAAACAGAATTCTTAGATTTTAAAAAAATGTAACGAGGGGTAGGTAAAGATGTAGAATTTTCTACAATGTGACAGAATTTAAAAAGCATCTACAAGAAGGCCACAAACAGGGAAATATATTTTGCCATATGACCGTATCTTATCAGAGGAAAAAGATGCTTTACAGAGCATGTCCTTAGTTCATAGGCCAAAAATATATTGAAACTTGTATAAAAGAAAATTTCATTAAATTTTTTCCACGTGATGAATGGAAGTAAATGATTAAAGAAAACAGAGCCTTAGAAAATAATGACTGTTAATAAAGGAAATACAAAGAAATATCTTCACTTAACACACAATGTTGCTTTATTGTAATCATTGAAGAATGTATACAAGTTCCAGGAAAACTAATCTATTTACACACATAAGGAAGCACATGCTCACATACACACATATCATCTTAAAAGATTGAAATGGCACAAAATGTCCATAGGAAACTTCTTGAGACTGGGCAAATATTAGTCACTGCTGCAACCAATCAGAAGTAGGCATGATTGTGCAGCCTTGCATGCGTACAGGACAAGTTCTCAGATTAAATATTCTAAGTTCATGTCATGCTTATTGTTTCCTTGTCCCTTCCATTCAATTATGCTCAATTACTGAGAACTGCTCAAGTACATGATAAGTTCGTTATAATTAGATATGTTCTTTGCAGATGCTCATCTGTCAATTAAAAAACCAACTGATTTTTGGGTATACTTAAGGCACTGATGAAAGCTACATCAGAAAATCTTTTCTAGCAGTTCTCTGCCATCTAATGAAGCAAATTTAACGATGCCAACAACTTGTCTAATTGTCCAATCGATGCCTTTGTTCTAAGTCTTGATGATACGCACACTTCAGTCACAACTATGGTATACTTTTCACCTTTGAAAAGGGGTGGACTGAAGAAGCAGATTCTCTTTATATCCAAGATGTTCACTCTCCTAAGTGGTTTTTTTTTAATAAATGTACTACATTTCTAATTCCTCTCACTCTGTTGTGCTGGTAATTAAAACAATGTTTTTAAATGATATCTACAAATTATTACATAATATTAAAAGATAACATCAAAAGCATTTTGGATGAAAATTTTTTCTTAACGTTGCTGAAGGAAGCATCAGAAAAATAGACTTATTTAGATATATCATTCTTTCATAAAAAATATGAACCAAGATTTACAAGAATTTTTCCAACTGGAACACAATAGCTGTATGCAGCTCTGCCTTGTTCTTTCAGATGAACTGTCTTCAAATGTTTTGCAGTTTTAAATGCACAAAAGCATCCCCTGCATCACACTGCAGATGACATTGGTATGACCAGGTTGCTCATAAGCTCACGAACAGCTGGAAAAATGGCACACTCAGTGGGGTTGTGATGCATCTCAGCAAAGCGGCTGAGCATTGTCGCGATGGCTGCTAGAGCTGGCGAACTGTGCTGATCCACCTGCTGCACCTTGTTCTGAGAGATCTCATACAGCATGGGCACACAGAGAGACTGAGCCTCAATATTTAGACCGATCCTTGTGAACTGCAGCTAAGGAACAAAAGAAAAAATTGGTTTGGTGGCACAAATAGACTATGAATGTTTTTCTTTTTGTGGCACCTAAAATACTTCTCTTGAAAAGCGTAGATACATGTGAACATAAGAGAATATCCTCATCACTCACCATGAATTTATTTGTTTGTGCTTAATGCCATGTCAGCAACTAGGGCTATATCACGGCAACAAAAGGTAATCTTAGCATAACAAAAGGTAATCTTAAGAAATTTAGGGAAAGAACCTCCCGAGTGATATAACCATAACATTCTTCAAAAAGTCGACGCAAAAAATAATGTGTAAAAAGTGTGGGTAAACTGTAAAAAGGAGTGGTGAAGCCCAAAAAGGCCAACAAACCAAAAAACAAGAGAAAATAATTGCCAGGACATAACATTTTTTAAATTTGATGGTAAAGTCCTATCCTCCTTAAAAATATAAAGAATGCTGACAACGGGACGGACCTGAACAAAGAAAACAAAGAATTTTCTGTAAAAAACTGCTGATGGATAGTCTGGAGCTCAGGATAAACAATCATAATATGTACCACACTAAAACTTCCCCTACACCATGGACAAATGGGTGGTGGTTCACCTCGTAAGAGGTGTCCCTGCGTGGCATAGGTGTGTCCTAACTTTAATCTAGTAAGGACCACCTCCTCCCGCCTCACAGTATGGCATGAAGGTAGGCGGTTGGAAAGACAGGGAAAGGTGGCATATAATTTATTTTGGCCCAGAATATCCCAGTGGCGTTGCCATAGGGACTGAATGTAGGCCGAGAAGAAAGGTTTACAGTCTGATGATACCAGTGACTGCAATTTGCCAGGGGACTGACATGCAGCCTTGGCAGCTTGGTCTGCTCGAATATTGCCTAAGATACCAGCATGGCCAGGACCCCAAATAAAAATAATGTTCTTGCTTCGTTGAATGAGTGCTGCATGAATTGTATGAAACTGAACCACAAGAGGGTGGTCAAAATCATTGGAAAGGAGAGCTTGGAGGGCAGAAAGAGAGTCTGAAATAATCAAAAAGTTGTACTCCGAAGAGTGGTGAACATGCTGCAAGGCACGCAAGATGGTGTGTAGTTCTGCAGTGAAAATAGAACAGTCATCCGCCAGTCGGACTGAAGCAGTCCGTTGTGGTTAGCAGGATGGAACTGCTGCCACAGCGACTGGGCCACCACTTGGTATTTTGGAGCTGTCTGTAAAGATAGAACAGAATCCAGGATAGTCAGAAAGTAGTTCATAAAAATGTTGGAGAAAGATGGGGTCACCAATGTCCCCTTTTTTAAAAGCTGTCAGATCAAGATGAATCTCTGGAACAGGAAGGGTCCAAGGAGGAGCTGGTAGTAGAGAAAGAGGCTCTACCTGTTGAATATCTACTCCGGCAGCTTGAGGTGGGGTGCTACACGGAGTGATAATGGCTTGTGTTCCTTAGTACAAATGGCATACAGGGCAGCACGTTGAGGTCGAAGAGCAGTCTCACCTGAAGGGACATCAGTCTGTGAGTCCTGATGTAAAACTCGAAAGCCTTTGAAGGAAAAAGAGTAAGAAATGGAGTTGAAGTAGAAGGTGCTCCTGAGGAGCCACCCACTACACGACGGCGAGCACTGGTGTATGAGATGCCAGATTCCGCACTTATGCACTGAATGGCTGCCTCTTCTTTCCATTTCAAGCAGTCTCTAAAAGAAGCAACATGAGACCCTTCACAGTTTGCACACTTGGCGCTTTCAGAACAATCAGCTGCCTGCATCATGACCTGCACCGCTGCAGCGAAAGCAGTGAGCTTGGGACTTGCTGTAGCTAGCCCCATAACCATAACGCTGACAGCTGAAGCAACAGTGAAGGTATGTGCAAGATATTTGACCTGCAAATACCTAACCTCAATGAAGTCAGGTATTTTGGGCAAACAGAAAGTTAAGAACAGAGTATATGTAAGAATGGATTTTCCGTCCTTCTTTAGGATGACCCTCTGCACCGCTGTGACCCCCCTGGGGTGCCAGTTCTGACTTGATGTCAACTTCTGACATCCCAGCAAGGTCAGGGCAACGAATGACCCCTTGTGAAGAGTTTAGGGATCGATGTGGAGTTACCTTTATGACCCGGTCGACGAACTGTTTCCCATCCCATAGGCGCAGGGCCTCAGACGCTTTCTGATTTGTTCACTGGACACGAAATTGTCCAGAGCGCAGACATCTAACAGCAGAAAAGTTTGTGGGTATATTTTTAAAACCTTTTGCAATAGGGACAAGAGTAGCTGGGCCGGCTCTGCGCCCTCCACTGCTCGAAAACGAGGCCAGGTCCCTTCAACATTCTCTCTCATGCAATCTCTCACTTCATCATCATTGTCTGAAGATTCATCTTCTCTGATGCGTGTTCCCAGGTTCTGTTTTTTTAGTGCCATGATATAAAAGAATTTGGTTCATTCCTTATGCTCCCCACCCACCACGGGTACCTCTCAGGGCATTTCCAGCAGTGTCGCACCAGGGGTACCCAAGGAATATACTCTGGCCTTCCAAGTATGAAGACCAGATTGACCCTGGACGTAGCCTTCTAGCAAAACTAGGGCAATACACGACCAGCTGCCTGGTTAGTGTGGGCCACACCAACCTCTTGTCTAGGAGAAGTCTGGGCCAAAAGAGGTGTGTTGGTATGATGGCCCACAACCCATCAGGGACCTTAACCTCCAGGATCCCATCCTCCCCAGACATGGGTCGCCCTGCATGGCAAATGCAGGGGGTCTAAAGAACGCCACAGAAAAAAAATGACATCAAAAGAACGGCATTGTAGGAAAACAGAAGACACGAGAAAGACTTGTGTAGACAGAAGGGAGGATAAAACTGTAATATGTCAGGGAGATTTTTTTTTAATTAGAAAAGAATATAGATGAAAGGGCCAGGTATAGGAGAAAAAAAAAAAAGAATAAGAAAATGGGGTGGGCCAGCTTAGTCACCCAGCCAGAGAAAGACTGGGTGTTCATCCCCGGCACAAGAAGCCGAGCCTACTCACCATGAAAATCATCTTGCTCTTGACGAGGATGGCAGGGGTGCCTGGTGGCGATATATTGTGCAGGGATGGAGGGATGGTCAAACACCATTGTACTGACCACTTCAGACTACGGTCTGGCATCTGTTGATTAGATAAACTTTGTCCACATATAAGTGTGCATTCATATCTTGAACTAATTTAATGTAAATCATGCACACAGAGATCCCAATATCCATAGTACAACACACAGTGAGAGATTTATCTAAAAAAATTGTCCTACCAGCTCAAGGCGCATGATTTGGATGCAGTCTTTCAGGATGCGGAGTGGTGCACCCATGAGACGACCAAATGCTGTCAGTAAATTCACCTTGTATGGAGGACAAACCACCTAGGATACAAAAGAATATAAGGATTCATATTTACCCAAGTGCAAATGGAACAGGACTGAAGGAAGTCTGGAAGAAACAAGATGCTTATAATACAAAAGATGGTTATGTCATTATAAGTAGATTGGATTTACCAGAAAATTGAAACCTTAGAGAGGTCAGAGATAAGAATGCCTAGCCATATTTACAGCTAACATGCTGTAATGTGACACACTTTACTTCAAAGGAAAATTATATACAAAACTTGTTGGCAATAATTTTTTGTCCTGCATATAACTAATAAACAAAACATCGAAAATGAGAATAACTTGACAAAGTAAAATTCATCATTTCCTACTAAAGTGAAATGCATGCCTCTGGTGCAATAATCACTAGTCCTAGCCACTGAGCTACATCCTGAGAAAATTACAATGTTAAAAAAATTCCTCCCGTTTCAAATATACATGAAAGGAGTACAAGGTATAAACCTCAATTAGAAAATATGGAAGTAAGAAAATAAAACAATGCTACCACAAGTACCTTCAAGTCAAAGAATCTCTCAAGAATTTGCATTTCTTCAGCAGTCCACTGATCTTGAAAATCTGGAAAAAAAAAAAATTCTTATGGAACTCATCAACATTAAACATGCTTCTCTAGTTATCTACAAAAAAATCAAATTAAACGTCGGAACAATTTTTAGTACCATTATGTTAATATAGAAAATGACATTATTTAAAGGTGTAATGGTGCCAAGCTCTTAATCTCTTCTAGTTTCAACATAAGTAAAACTACCTGCAAATGGTTCTACACTAAGTAGCTGCACCAGGCTCTATTTCATTTCACAACTTTCTTTAATGATAGTCTAAACAATTTTATTTATCTTACTATTATATATATTCTTCTCGTTCCTAATTGCCCCCAGTGGAACATAGGGCGAATTATATATTTATATTTAAATTTAAGAGCTCAAATTGATACATTTTCAGAGGTAGACCTGAAGGTTAATGCAGGGCTGAGCTAATCGAAGCCCTAGTGACGTACTTCATTCCTGCTTTGACTTTAATGCAAACCTTCCTTGAATCACACTAATGAAAACTAATGCAGGATTAGGAACTGAACCTGGGGTTGGGGTAACCTTCAGATGCAAGGACTGATGTGTTGAAGGGTTGAGGCTAATCTTGCACTGAAGTGATTCCACCCTGAAGCTCACCACTCCTGGCTCAGATGTTCCTGGTGTAAGCTGCATACAGTTAACAGACAATACTTTATTGGTCCTTGTAGGAATTGTACACCACCAGACGCTGTCAATCATAATGACCACATAAATATCATCACCCCTCACACTCAAAACAACTGATGATAATAATAATAATCAGTTACTTATCCACTTATCAGACAGCAAGTAGCATCATCATACAAAGGCAAAACCAACACCCAATACTTACTGAGGTCTCACTCTGAATAACTCGCTGCATGTGGCGTCTCAGATGCACACAGGCAAAAAATCGTTCCAGTGGCGAGGCAGGTAAAAACTGAGTTCCTTGAAGAGGACTTGCTGTCAAGAGTTTGGTCAGCATTTCATGGGATAATAGTGTCGGGACAGCTGCTGCCCATGCGCGTTGAGGAAGAATGCGTGAAGGAGGACTCATGACTGGAAGAAAAATGCTCATAGAAAGAACAGTTGAAGGTTGTGGGTGGTGGAGGGGGGAACATCTAGTTACATTGTGGGGAGCCAATGAGACTTCAATGAAGAAAAATACTAAAATGCTCAAAAATTAGAGATATTATAAAGTATATATATATATATGTATAAACTATATCTTATATCTGGTGAGATTTAACCATTGATATTCAAAACAATGTGACTTGAGAAACTATATTCTAATAGGTGAAAGACAATAGATTTATTGTTTCATTTTTAATTGACAGTTATTTTTAGGCAACTCTTTTATAAGCAAAAAACAATATTCTGCTACAGAAAAAGGTAGGTGCACTATGTAAAACATGCATCTACATACATACTCATGCCAAGTCATGCACAGGTAGACATGCACACACACACACCCTTCCCCCACACACACACACAGAGGTGCGAGAAGTGTAATATGCAGTGAAGTGTTAGCCTGAGCACAAAGTAACCTATGAAAAACATAAAGCTAAATTAAAAGAGTAAGAAAAAAATCCCCAAAAACAACCAAACGAGAGATTGAAAGAAATCAAAGTTACAAACTTCGTTAATGCAAGATTGATAAAGACAACTTATCTACCTGAAAAGGATACGACGCCTTGAAAAAGAGAATGATCCATATTCCTTAATATTTTTTGAATCACTTAAAGCAGAGACAAATATTTGTCTTTTTACAGGTGATATATCTTCATAACATTTGGAAGGGGAAAAAAAAGCTCAGTCCTGCTTATTTTAAAATTCAATATTACCTTACTGAAACAGCCCAAAACTGTTGCAATAAGGTAATACTAAAATTTGAAAACAAGCATTTGAAATAGCCCTAAACACCATATACTGAACTAATGGAGACAGTAGGAACAGACCACCAGGACAGACAAATCAAAAGCTGATAAACTGACACAGCTGGTGTCTCACTAAGCTCATGGTGATTACAACTGAAAAGACAGCTCAAAATGAACAAGATAAACCTTTTTCCTAAAGCTAAATTGTAAACTGAGCAAAGGCATGAGCAACTGGCCAACAGGCAAGACAAACATCAAGATAAAGCACACCATGCATGGGAACTACCTCATTTAAATTAAAATGCTACAACCTGAAACTGACTAAATCACTGAAAACATTCCAAGACTGACTGCTGATTCAGCAGAAAGAAATTAGAGGCAAGGAAACTGAGAGGTGCCTAACTAACTCCAAACACAAAAGGCACTGTCAGTGAAAAAAACCCAAACATTTGATAATGAGTGACCACAAATAAGTGATCATAATCTGGCAGTGCTCAACTTAATTAGCTACAAGTAACCTGGACAGCCTTATGAGCCTGATGGTAGTTTGTTAACAAAACAACAGCAACTGGACGGTGGCATGTACAAGCAAGATAAGAGTGCCTTCTGTAACCCAGATGCATTGAGCCAACTTCACCTGGTTCACTCATCTCACCTGACACTTTGCTGTGCTCCCCATCCTTGTGGGTCTGGGGAGAGTGTAAGGCAGGGTGTCCAGGGGAAGTGGCCAAGTGGTGGGAGGCCGGGGAAGGGCCCTGCACCGAAGGAGAACTGGGCCAGCCGCGTGTTCCAGGAGAAGGCATGGCCAGGCTAGTGCCTGGGAATGGAGAGCCACCATCCACCATACCTGTAACGTGCCCAGGTAGGCTCGAGTTCGATGTGTAAGAGACAGGTCCAAGGAGCAATTTTTCAAAGTTTTTTAATATTTAATTTAATCTGCTATTTTCAGTCTCTTTCTGCTTTTATTATTTTACATCCAACTTTACAGTTGGATTAACCAATGGTCTCTGATTCAGTTAACCAGATGAAAGCTATCCAAAAGTGCATGTTAGAAACTAGCCACACAGAAAGTAACAGTGTAAGCAGACTTTCACTACAAAGATATGTTATATACTTGACTAAGATTAAAAGTAGCACTATAACCACTGAAAAGAAGATTCATTATATGCTGTATTATGTTAGTGAGTGAAAATAGCGTTCACAACAACGTGTTATCTCTAATGCAGTAGCAGAACCCTTCCACCCTTATGTTTCTAAGTATAGAGATGTATAGATGTATAGAGCCTTCAGTAAGAGAAAACTATACCAGCATAGTAATCTAGTGCTTGTGCACACACACATACACACATCAGCCTATGTCATAAGATAGTCCACAGGTAGTGTTGTATTATAGATTTTACTTCCATGTCACAAAAGTGTAATCATTACTCAGAACCCTGACAAAATGGTTGAGCATCCTATCCAAGGCAACAAAAGACAAGTGTGAGAAAGAAGTGCAAGGGATGGCAGGTGGTGATGTACTCACCTGGGCTGATGAAAGAAGCTGCTGGGGACTGCATATGCAGCCCAAGGCCTTGTGGTGAAGGGGTCGGGACAAAGGACTGTGGAGAAGGTACATGCAACTGGGGATTGCTTGGTGAGTTGGCAGTAAGCAGAGTACCAGGCGAAGGTGTTCCAATCAGAGCAGCAGATGGTGAAGGGTTCACCTAAGAAAAAAACAATTGAAATGCAGTATCCAGTAACTGAAGGAATTAGGGAAAAGACAGACACAAAACAGATTTACATACAGATGTACACAACATTTTATATATGGTTAAACCTCTACTTACGAATGTTTGATTTACGAACTTTGGTACATATGAACAAAGTTGTTCTTAAGCTCAAAAATAGTTCGTAAGGATTGTCTTCAAGTTTAAAGTTGGTGTGTAAGGATAGTTACTTGAGGGGTGTTCAAGCATATTAAAAACAACCGAAAACTATTGTTTATATCGATATGTCCGAAAGTAGAGCTGGTTGTACATGTACCGTACTGTAATCACAACACATATACGAAGAAATGTATGTATGAACAGACTCCTGGAACAAAACCTGTTCGTAAGTTGGGGAGATATACAAATACACTCTTTCTCTTGTGAGAATGACCCTTTTAAAAAAAGCCTTGTGGGTACTCACTCCCGTTGGCATGCGAGATGCTCCAGGAGAAGCAGGGGTGTGCGGGTTGGAAGGTGGAGTCATAGGGTTGTTATGGAAGCGAAAGCCACTAGAACTGTCTTTCAGCTGTCGTGAAGTTGCTGGCGACCCGAGCATTGGCTGCTGTTGTTGAGACATAAACACGTCCATATCCATGCCAATGGGTGAGGGTGGGTTATCATCTTCAGTAGAGGAACGTTGCCGGCCATGGCTTGCTGTCATCTTTTCATCCACAAACATGCTGAGAAAACTCTGCACAAGAAATGTTAAAAAGACAAAATGACAAAGCTGACTAAACATCTAAATGCACTGATCCCTGATGATATGCACACCCCTCAAGATGAAAATTGAACACACTTTAATATAGACTTGCACAGCAGAAAAGGTAAAGGAAGGAAGAAATGGTGTTTCATACTATTTAAGACCCTAACCCTTATAGTTGGCACACGTGAATACAAATGTCTTCATAGCTTTATAACTCAATTAACTGAATACACCTTTATTGAATGCTTTAAGGATGTATCACAGTTGGCACATTAGCAGGTGCCACATACAAAGAAATAACAGAGATCTTAGACAAAATCCCAAATCTCAGCCATCTTAGTGTTTGGTAGCCCTCAGGCCAGTCTGCAAAAATAAGATAAGGTTTACTAAATACTGTTTCATGTGTCATAAAAACACACCATCTCCCTGTTCTGTTACCAGCAGCAGAAAATAAATATGTACATGCAGTTAGTTTATTATACGCAAGGCAGAATGCTACTTAACAAGCCAGCATGCATAGCATTCACAGGTACCTTAAGTCCTGAGGCTGGGGTGAGTCCCTCGATCACACGACTGTTGTCAAAGAGACCATAAGAACCATCACGTACAGCCACCACTTTGCCTGTTTTCATGTGGATGTCCAGGCAATAACTAGTCAAAAAAATATATATATATTACAATTTATCCTGTGCTTTCTTGCAAATATGAACTTAGTCTTAAAAAATTACATTCAGTCAATACATTGCTTGGGATCAGAAAAATATATAATGACATGAACCTAGCTGTCATTGGTATTAGATTCTTCTTTATCTTTCTATAGACCTTCCCATGTCCTACATAAATTCACTAAATCATCAGCAGCAAGCAGCTTACCAACTGCGAAAGATGAGTCGGACATGTGTTGATGACTGTGGGATGATGGTGAAGTTTAGGACTGCAATTTTTGGGTGCTATAATTCAGAAAAAAATAATGAAACAAAAAGCATGCCACCAATACATCAAAATTAATATTAAAATGTCTCGGCTCTTCTAACCTCAATAATAACGTAAATGTCTACTCTCTCTCACACACACAAACACTACTCACACCTCTAAAAATATCATTTTCCAAGCAAAATTTCTCTGACTACTTATCAGATGACTTTATGTCACCCTACTAGATATTTTCATTTCCAGCTCTCTGTTCTCGGATGGCCAAAACTGACTAATGAACAGAACACACTCGCACTCAACCAAGCAAGTTCAGTTTTTATGCAGGAACTGTGAAAATACCCACAGCAGGGTGGCCAGAAGGGAAAGTTATGCCATCTAGTAAGTACTCTAATTACTATTAAAACTGTACCAGATAACATGACCATGAAAATAGTAAAATAACAGGCAGAGGGTGTGGAAGTCTGTCAGAAAAGCAAGGAAACTTACTGTGCTGGTTCCCATCAAGGAGGTTGTATTTAGTTTACAGATAGCAGTCATTGGTGCCCATGTGTCATGAAGAGTCTGCAACATATTTGTGGCCATATCTTGGAACAGCATTTACCTCCCTTACCACACAGTTGCTAGTCAGTCCAAATGCACGTCTAATAACTTTATATTACCTCTTCATCAGCAGGATTTCCCTCAAAAGTGAATGCTTATTTTTCCTTTTCCAAAAATTTTTACTATTTATGATATTGGTAGTTCAAATCATGATTCCAAAAACATATCAAAGTAAAACTAAGACTTTGATGCTGGTATATTAAAAACTGATGGACAAGCTAAATACAGGCAATTAAAATGTCACGGACCAGTCTGTTGGGAACGGGGGGGTTGTTGCCCCTGTCTTTTGTTTAAAGATTTGAGATTGTTGCGCTTGCCAGTCGGCATGTGAGTGTTTTTTGCGGCGTCGTGATTTTGCGTCATTTTTATGACGGAGTTTTTCATTTGGATGACGTAGTTTTGGACGGGGGAGAGGAGTAAAGAATGGAGAGAGAGTGGTAACGGAGTAAGAAACG
>SRHC01001752.1:49765-104621 GCA_004794325.1 Pomacea maculata | reverse complement strand
AAAGTGAATGCTTATTTTTCCTTTTCCAAAAATTTTACTATTTATGATATTGGTAGTTCAAATCATGATTCCAAAAACATATCAAAGTAAAACTAAGACTTTGATGCTGGCATATTAAAAACTGATGGACAAGCTAAATACAGGCAATTTAAAAAAAAAAAAGAAATCCAGAAATGCCCATTTATCCTTTTTACACACACCTGCACACACACACTCCCCCTATTCAAAATAATGAAATAGAAAATACACATAGATTTTTAAAGGACATATAAAGCTAATGGGACAGATATGTCATGATAAAGAACTTGAAACAAGCCACAATTTACATAGGTATACACTTACATCACTGACAAACAATATGGAATTTTGACATCAGGAATGCTATCCAACAAGCCACATGGAGATCAACCATGTGACGAGTGGTAATAAAAGAAATTTGGTTTAAAAAAAATTTTTTTTTTTGCTTATTGCTTTCCAGTGGTGAATCTGTCTGATGTTTGTTAAATTTTAGATTTAAATACACAAATCAGTTTTCAATTGAAATTGTTTTTTATAATACGCACAACCCAGGTCGGACTGCACACACAGCAAGCATACAAAGCTTTCTGCCCAAGTCTTTTACATTTGTGCTTACATGTACAAGCTGAGCCAATGAGCGAGAAGTGTTCAGTTCCTCCTGCAGCTGGACAAGTAGTGGTACATGTGGGTTTGCAGTGCTAGACTGCTGCAATGTCCCTAGGCTCAGCTGAAACTGACGAGCCTCTGTCTTCCACTGCACCGTTACCTACACACCAGCATGCAAAGTAAAACCTCCCACTCCTGGAATGTATTTCTAGCTTACTAGATGATTTGCAGAAAGGTAGTGAAGGTATGTACCATAAATTTTGGACTATAAGCCATAACTTTTTTTCCCAGCTTTAAACACTGTGGCTTAAACAACGGTGGAGCTTGTTAACTGTTCACATTTTAAAATCAAAGCCGCATAAAAGGGAAGCATTCAGTTGCTGAAGAACGCACTCTCACCATGGTGAGATGAAATGATTACAGTGCAGCTTTCAAGTTGTATATATTTGCAGCTTATAAACCAGACCAGCTTATTTGAGAAAAAAGTAGATTAAAAAAAAGAAAATCTACTTGATGGTGCAGCTAATGTACAAATAAATTATGTATAATTTAGAATCATTGATCTCATTTATCTCTCTTTGAATTTGCCATTTTACAGCTGGATACTAATATGGCAAAGGCATGCAAGGTTACTCAAAATCATGAATTCACACAGACTTAAATGGCGTTGGGTGTTCATAGTCAATTTCTTGTAAAATGAGCACTAATATGTGCTAATGAGAGTCCGATTAAGCAACAGATATAGTTTTTATGCTTTCAATTTCTGAAATTTCCCTGATTGTTAGAACTTTCTAGATGCATAGATAATTCCTTACACTGACAGAGTAAATTAATAAATGAACTTTTCATAACAAACCAGAAATTTAAAGCTAAACTAAGCATATAACGCCATACAAAAACATAACTCACAAAATGTGATCTCCCAGGACCATAAGTTAGAGTTAACTTGCGATAATCATATGACTGGATGGTGGCCATAGCCATCATATTGGTACGTACATCTGAAACAGCAAAAAAATTACTTTTGAGGTATGCATTTGCTGTTATATCAATAGTTAAATAGCTGTCAGTAATTTTACACATTTTCCTCCCCTGGCACTCTTTCTCTCTCGTGCCTGCACATACCTTTCCCCTCCCCTCTAGACTGCTACTGCTTATTACCTACACACACACATACACAAAAACCAACCCCAAACCTACTTTATCCACTCCATCCCTACACACCTTCTACCTCACATATATTTTTAAACCAATGAATTATCAAAGCATGATATACTAATCAAAAGGACTGCCACCGTGAAAGCATAATCACACCATTGTATGTGTCCGCAAAATCAACAACAAGAAAATAGAGATGCTGCATGGCCTGCCACTCATCTAGAAGCTCTGTCACTGTCTTCTGAATATTGTCACCACTCAGATCAAAGTGCAGGCACACCCTCACAGAACTCCCTGGAATGAAGTCAGAAGTTTTGTACAAGTTAACACAGAGACTACAAAATCCTTTTAAAATACTGCATATATTTTGAATCTAATTACCTTGTTGACTCATTGAAAAATAAAGGGCAGAAATGCAGACCACTAAATTATATTCCACCTCTTATGACTAGTCTCTGAAGACTAATTCTGGTTATGAAATATGGACATTTCCATTATGGTGCACAAAAAATATCTACACATAAAATCACACTTGCTTTTCCGTTCCTCTTTTCTTAAATTTTACTCAGGAGTGGTTACAATCATGCGAAAGATACAAAATTCTTCACACATCTCTACCTGACTCTTTAAAGTGTGTAGTTGGCAAAGGTCCTTGTGCGAAAACAAACTGCAAAGGACAAAAGCAGTAACAAGCAAGTGCTGCAAACACAGCATGAATGAATGGTAGACAATAAAAACAGTTCACATGACAGAATGACAAACATAAAATCAAGGACAGCTTTGATCAGTTATGAATCATATGAAGCAACCAGTTAAAAAGTGTTGGAGTCTAGAATTCCTCGATGTAAAGGCTACTAGGCATACCTCTACAATCCAGTTTCTGGAGGCACGACATTGTATGCGGAATTTGCAGGAAAGTAGCTGCTCATGAAACTTGCCAGCATTTGTGTCTCCAGTATCTGGAAATCTGGCCACAGAAAGGAAGCCATAAGAAAAAAAAACCCAGATATGCCCTAAATGCAAGGGTGTCAAGGAGGTTACTCATAAATAGAAATGAAATTTCTTCCAGATTCTCTCAATTAAATCAGATCAAAACAGAATTTTTGAAGGAAAAAACCCGACACTATTTCTAAATTAAAAACCCCAGATAAAACTCAACTCACCCCAAGACCCCTAAGGACAAACAAGTTCCCTCGTTGTCCACGGAAATGCCTGTGTGTGATAAGCCCTGAAGTGTCAGCTGCAACAGCAAGGATAATTACTAAAAGAAAAAGTCTGTGAATTTGTTTCAGTATGCCACTAAAATGATGGATTTATGACATATGATCAGCACTTTAGTTTTAAACAACCATTTAATACACTCAGATGGGAACAAAGTCTTTAGAGGTCAATGATTAGTCTGCACTTTATAAAAAGGAACATATAACAAGAGCCTTAGCAACGTAGATAGTGAATAAAATCCAGGTATATTCACCTCTTCTCCAATCTGTACGAATGGGATTTTTTCCTCTACATGTGCCAGGAGGTATGTCAGTTCTTGCACAAAGTATGGAGATCCTTTTGTTTTTTTGTTTTCAGTCTCATCCATTTCTCCAAGAAATATCTGAAAATGTACAGGAAATGAGAGAGAATGTAAAAATACCTGGCTACTTACACTTCTCTAATAATAAGACCATTTCTATAGCGGCACTTTCCCAAAATTTATGAAAAAAATGTGTCTTAAGTTTGGACGTAATGATGGTCAAAGATTTGTCTTAGTGGGACTTTAAGAAGCTGGGGTCAGAAGAGGAATGGAGCAGTTATGCAGGAGTACATCTGGGGATAAGTTCAGAGAGGTATTCAGGACCTGGACCAAAAACAGTAGTCAGAGTCAGAGTAGAAAGTTTACAGGCTATAAGAACTAAACTCAAAACTTCTGGCTGTTTTATGGCATGTAAACAGTGCATTTTTGTACCTGGTGCTTGTGTAATATTGCAGAAATGTGGATATTGATACATTATATATCTGTCCCACACATTTAAGCAAATTGGAAGAAATCCTCTAAATATGTTATTTCCAATGAAATTACTGCCCCTTCATTTATCAACATTATAACACACTAACAATTCTGTTGATCAGTATTTTATATGAACAAGTACCTTTCTTTTCCTTGACAGACTGTCCATCTGAAGTGGCATGTCATCTGCAAAAATATATTACCACCATGTTAAATATGCCAAAGAGTCAAACAGCATTTATATGCAGGGGAAAGCAGATGCATGTCTGTCAGAACTGTCATCACCACCCTTGACTGGTACTAACTAATCACAGGCTAAAATTCCCAATACAACTCACATCTCCTTATCTGCATGGTCAATTTCTTCATTCTTTTTTGTCACAAGATTAAATCTCCCACCTTTTTCCCTATCAGACAACTATGAAAATGAAGCACACTGTAAACACAGCTTCATATGTTCAGCAGACACTGCAGTCTATCACTGGCAAACGCAAACCTGAAGCTTTCAGCTGGGCCTGCCTGGTAATCTGAAAAGCATGTGTGCATTTACTGCCACTAACATGCAAGTGTAACTAACACTAAGTATTCCTTTCCTTTGCTAAAAGTTTGCTATTTATGGCTGCATTCAGTCAAAAAATTTCTTTATCTCATAAAATCATATGATGGACTCTTATTTTCATACCATAAAGTCGACAGAATGGGCCATGTGTCTGTGAGAAGATATCCACTGGGATCATGTGACCTGCTTTAAGAAAAGACTTAACACCAGTATCCTCAATGTCATCTTCTGTTCCATCAAGTGTACATGGCACTGACTGGAGTAGGAAGTAGCGGTACTTCACATGGCCACGCCCCTCCTCTATGATCTCCACCACCTAAGACCCACACAGTTTCCTTGTATATTGAGTTACTAGAGAAAAGAACAAGTCAATCATGAACCCAGCAAGAAGTTAAAAAATTTTAAATAGGAACATTGAAGACCAGCTGAA
Organism: Pomacea maculata; assembly: GCA_004794325.1. Taxonomy (NCBI): domain Eukaryota; kingdom Metazoa; phylum Mollusca; class Gastropoda; order Architaenioglossa; family Ampullariidae; genus Pomacea; species Pomacea maculata. The sequence continues at coordinate 99,854 of SRHC01001752.1, read as the reverse complement.
TATGAGAAAACAGAGACCTTTTAAGCTTGTCTTTCACTAGTATGGTATCCTGTTCTTTTGACATTCTCTTTTGCCAACTCCATCCTACCAACCTTTAATTTTTTAAAATACTATAAGAGCACTGTTCTGACTGACCACATAAACATTTGGCTGTCGTGGCACACGGATGAACAGTTTAGTTGAAGCCAGTCCCTCCAAAGGGTGACCGCTCAAGTTGACAAAAGGTAAACTCTTTTGGCATACTGCAGGCATCAGCTGTACTGATTTCTCACAGCGTAGCAAGCTGAGTTGAACCCTGCAGATAACGTCACCCAAGTGTAGGCAACAAAAGTTCACATACTCAGCTAGAATGAAAAGATTACTTGCACAATATTTGCAAAGCAGCATTCTTCTATTAATGCCTGTGGAGATCAGAAATTAGCCATCTTTTCATTCTGCCACTATTACTATTTCCTTATACTTCCAACACCACTCAATTGCAAGTGGAAGGCTGGTCTTATAGCTGATGTTTGATCACAACCATACTCATACCAGGACTTTTTTTAATATTAGGGAATTAATGAAATAATATCGTTCCAACTAACATCTTTTAAGAAAAACTTGCACTGTTTTTATACTTCATTCACTTACAAGGCTCCAAAAATTTAATTTCTGTCATTTTTTAAAATACTTTTTAAGACTGCATTATCTTCGTGATAATTCATGTAATGTGCTAAGTGCTCACTTACCTCAGCCGGGAGATTAACCCATCCATGCCTCGCCTGTCTCCATTAAGACATTCTTCTATGTCTGTGACACACTGGTCTTCTGTCAAAAAAACAACAATAAAATCGCAATTTTCTATACTGGCTTTTTTTTTAATTTTTGTCAATGAGTAGAAAATTTTAAACCCTAAAAATATTCACTTCAAGAAATCTTGTAGTACATTCTAATCACTCCAAAATAACAGAATTAAACATATAAAAAAGGTCAAATTAGCAAATTCATTAGTTATCATAAAATTTGAAGATAAGAGAAAATGCCATGACTGTAATAATTAAACTTTCTTGACACTGGAGGACATAAAAATGTCAGATGTGTATATATATATAAAACTGAAGGAAGATCTAAATGACTGGAAATCAGGCAAGTAAAGGAAGTAATTAAATATCAGAAAAAAACTAGCTTCTTACCACAGGAGGGCACAGAGACCATGTAGGCACCTGTTTGGACATTGATGGTAACACGAAGAACTTCTGATGACATGCAAGGTGTCAAAACAGGAACATGCAGAGCCACTGGCATGTCACGTACCTCACCTACCACACATATCTCTATTCACAAGGCTGTGATAGGGTAACAAATGAAATTTAAAACAACGTATTTCCCACACCCAAACAATTACATCTCCTAAAATAGTATGACTATATTTGTGATGTCACAAGGAACTTAAGGCATCCAACTGGCATGGTGCTGTCTCAATAATAATAGAGAAAAACTGTGAAGGCAAAAAGAACATATAAATACATGAACATTATTACTATACTTTTAAAATGCTGAAAAACATATTGAATGTTTTGCACTCAAAATGTTTTAAACTACAGTACAATAAAACAAAATGATATAATTATCCAGTTCATAAAAATGCACATGCATTAACACTATCTAGTCACTACTTACATTTCCCATCCACAAGTCTCTGAAGCTCTCTTGAGAGGTCCTGCAAAATTAAATCGCCTGAAAAACTGATAAATCTGAGAAAGCAATGCCTTGATAAATACATGTGAATCCATAACACTAACCCAAGCCCAATGACTATAGCCTCTGACAAGATATGTCATAACTCTGATATTTGTTTTTATTGCCCCTCATCCCCCCAAAGTGCATGGACTACACATATCCATATTTTCATACACAAATGCACACAAATGTGCATGCATGCACACACATGAAATACCCTTTTTGGTAGCAAAATGTATGTACTTTAAGCACTCACCTGATGACATGATTAAATCAAGATCATCCTAATAACTACCTCCATAACTATTCCAGCTGTCCACTACTGACTGGTCAGAAATGAATAAAACAAATTCAACTCACCACCAATCTCTACCTGCCTGGCTAGCAAGTTTACCTCTCCAATGTTTCACCCAAACTGAGAAAAAGATCCATGGAGTTGGGTGAGAGGGAGCTAACTGTCATGTCATCTGGTAAGTACTCAAAGAAAAAAAAATCTTACCATCAAAAATGCATTTTTTATTCATGCTTTACCAGATGACATGCTATACGGAGAATAAATAATAGGATGATAGAGTGGCTGTAGCAGAAACAATTTTTAAGACACACCACAGTTCCAGCTTAGCTGCAGAATGGGGGGCTGTCCCAGACTGAGTTACTGTGAAGCTAATACAGAGTTGCAGCGTAAGCCTTCTTTGTGTCACTGAAAAACCAGCAAACAGCAAACAAAGTAGCAAAAACACAGCCAATGTGGTTAAAACAGGGAGATGAACTCGCTAGCCAGGCAGGGGGTGAGTTGTCTGCTTTGTACTCTCCTGGTTCACTGGTCATTTCTGGTCAGTCACCAGTTGATTGCTAAAACTGAGGTAGCTAGTTGGGTGATCTTCATATAATCCATGTCATCTAGTGCAGTACAAAGAAAAGCCAGACCACCGCCACAGCTGATAACTGTCTCAAATATCTTTTAAACATAAAGATTTCATAATGCATTAATTTGGATAGTAACCTTCAGCTTAGAGTGGGTCCTCACTTCTATAGTCTGCATCAGAAGTTTTTCAATCGATAAATGATCGCTCTGAAATCATACATTACAAAAACAAAACATTTTTACTTCCGAATATCAATGCTTACACACATTTATACTTGTTTGTAGGTAAAAAGATACAAACACATTACCTCTCACAACAAAAACAAACTTTTTATAAATGTGTCCATTTACAATAAAGGGCAGTCTGGTGGCGCAATGATTACCGCCTGTCACCAGTCCAATGAAGGTTGGCTGTTCTAGGTTCAGCTCTCGTCTTGGGCACGCTGTTCTTTCTCTGCATATGGCATTTGTTTATGGCTGCCTTGCTATGATATAGCCTAAGTTGCTGGCTCAGCATAAATTCCCCCCCCCCCAACTCCCAACTACCCACTTCCCATTAACATTAAAAATAACTGTTACACAAATCATTTTCACAAACACTAAAGAGAGATAATAAAAGCTTATCACCTTGATTGCAAGGCCTATTTTCCGGCTCTCATCAGCAGACATTGCTGGGAAATGAGTCACCTGAAGTGGCTTGCCATCATCATCTTCACATACGTGTACACTCAGTTTGTATACTGCATATAGAGATTTAAAAATAAAATGGAAGCATGCATGCAAGTGCACACAGACACACACATGTGCATGCCCACGTGCACATAGTTATTTTCTTTGCACATAGAATATGCTTTTCAACAGTGCCTCAACTACACTAATAAAATCCATTACTTTAAACCATCATCTGTTCCTAAATTATTATTTTTAAGATTTAATTCATCCACTGATCTTGGTTTCCCGAGTCACTTAGCTGTAACAAGTTCTCTGCAGATAGTTCAGCCTTCTTATTCTGGTAACAAAAATTTAAACAAAACTTAAATAAGATAAATAAATAAAGCAAAATATTTACACACTTACCTGTTGTTTCCAATGATCTCTCCCTGTTGCGTGTATGATCTCTGCGAAATATAATAGGCACCAGTAAGATTATGAAACCCACTGCTCACAAATATTTGATAAACTGTCATGAAACACACTACTACTAAACTCCAAAGGCTGATATACAAATAGAAATGGACTCATCAAAACAAACACATTTCCCAATTTTTACTGATACATATATGCATATTTTATATGCAGCATATTACAGTCCAAAATACTTTATTGATCAAAAAATACACAAGAAGATTAATCACACATAGATTTTTCTATAAATCATATTTCTATATCATTAATCTTTGAATCTGTTTCACTGATGTTATTAGCCATTTTCATTTTAGTGGCTTTTAGTGGGGAAAAAAAACATCATGAGTTTAACACAATTTCCATTTAATTAAAGCTTAAAGTGGTTTTCAAGCATACCTCCAATATGAGATGACAAGATTCTTGCTGAGCATGTACTGGTCAATGAAAATGCAGTCTCCTAAACGTTCTCTCATCAATCGTTGAGTCTTAGAAAGAAAAACACTATTTCAAACTAGGACACTAATAGGAAAAATGAAATCTGCTTTGTATAATGCTTTCTATTTTTTAGATTTACCAATGTAATGACCACAAAAGACAACAGGTTACATTTACTCTCTAACCACATGGAGTCAACTTTTCAGTGAGCTTAGCATGAGCTAGTTGCCTTCACCGACTGTAAATGTAAAGACTTTAGTTGCCTTCACTAACTATATAAATGTAGAGACTTAAGTTGCCTTCACCAGCTGTCAAGGAGTCAACTTTCAGAGGTAAGACAACAAATGTAGCCTATTATCCCATATGGTCATGACAGCTGGTTAAATCAGATGAAACACCCTTAAAACTTTCCAAAACTAAACAAGAAATAAAAGAATTAAAATGTCAAGCATACTGATGTGTTTTCAATGTTTTTAGAAGACATGCTTCATGTATCACGTATCACTAAAATATTCTGCCAATATCACACTTTAAATGGACCAATTAACTTGTGTAACTAAGAGAATTATCAAGAATACTGACATGTCAAATTTTTAATTACATAAAAGCATTATATATATATAGTTTGCAATGTCAATTATCAATTGTACAGATAGCAACCACACTGCATTTGACAAATTTGTGCATCCCCTTTATTCACTTGAGCAGTAGGAACTATAGAAACATACCTGTGAATGTAACACTTCTAGCTGCAGGGACAAACAGAAGGAATCTTAAACAGTCAAGGTCTGGTATTTACCTGAAAAGGCAACTATGCTCATGTCCATCCATATAAACTTGTCTCAAAACAATCTTTAAAATATGTGACACAGTTTAACCACTAATTCTTAATATCACAAAGCGGGCCAACACGTGTCGTATTCCCATCTAAATATACAGCATACAAGCATTCTATTTTGAATAAGTAGTACTGCTGAGACTAGTGTTAAAATATTGTCTTCAAGGGACTGTTTTGAAGACCAAGAAGAAATTTTGGGTTCCTCTTTGCTCTGGTTTCTTTTTTTCTTAACTTTTCACCACTATAAAGTAACTCTCACATTTTACATCTACCAAAATACACAACACGAAAGACAGAATTTTATTTCTACAGATTATCTATACAGTGTTAGAGTATCATGCACATAAGGATACGTAACACGCGGTACAGGTCCAGCAGAGGTTTGTCAGTGTCAAGGAGACGTGACTGAACGAGCTGATGAATGTAGTGGACCTTTCATAAAAACAAGTCATTATAACCAGGTAACCAATACACATGCTCTGTGAGTTTAAGGAAAGAATAAAAGGTGACATGTCATCTTTACCTGCTAAACTAATGTTGCATGAGTTCCTATCATCTTTCTATACACTGAGCAGAATAAGAAGAATAAAAAGACAATAACAACTACAGTACACTAGAAAATTAACTATCAGTGCAATTATTATGCATTGAATTTTGTTTCCTACTGATGAAGATTTTAATACGAGATGTATCTGAAAGTAACACTAACCATTAGGGCTAAATAACAGTTTATATCCTCCTGTAAGAAAGACAAATTTGGCACATATCGAACATGTACAACGTAATCCTTTGAACTGTGACAATAACATACCTGCATAGAATGAACCAGGGATTTACCATCTGTGGCAAAACAAAATATGTTTACAAGTCACTTGTTATGCTTATACAAAATATATTTATACTAATTTTTAGCATTTCTGAATGAGCACCAATTAATACAACTTGTACTATTACAAAATATTTCTGCATAGCTCCCTTTGTCTTCTCTACCTACTAACAGCCTATATACCAGAATTTTATCTTTAATACTCAAACTTCACTGATGCTTTACTTTTTGTAACCAAAAAAAGTGCACATCCCAACATGGTGGACATCATGCTTTCTTATGACCTTTCATCTGTCTCGTTCTCATGCATGTCTTTAACTATTTGCCTCTCTGTAAAAGGATTTGCTATATGGTAGAAACTGTATGGATGATAGTGACAATAAATAGCACCACTACCCACCGCCAGTCTCATGGTCTTCTACTTGGAATGTAATATCCAGCAGCCGCCAGGGAATTGTGGGACTGTCTCCCATTAAGGTCAGAGTCACCTACATAATTCAGTTTAAAACAGTCAATTAGCTCCAACTTGCATCTTTGCTGTTCAGCTTGTAAAAACATGCTGTTGCAAAAGTTATATGAAACGCAAATATAGTTCAAATATTTTATTCAGAAATTAATAAAATGGGTTTCTCCAAAAAAAGTGTTGGAACATTTCTGCACTGATTGATTGGCACATCATGAAATGCACAAGAGCTACTACAAATAATTCCTCAGTAAATGTTTTATACATCTATGAGTATATTATAACTATATTATACCATTTACTTTATACAAACACAATGCAATCTACTTTGGTATTATACAGCAGTTTCACACACAGTTCAGACACAATAATGACAGAAAATATCTTACCTCAAACTCATGCTCCACAAAGAATCTCACTCTTCCTTGCTCTGTATACAGGGGCAAACAAATGAAATAAACAAAACTGCTGTTAATAACATCTTGAAACAATGACAGCACTAGTAAGGTTTTCTACACCAAATGCATCACATGTTTAAGTAAACACTGATATTATTGATTCATTTTTTTGCAAACACCAAGGAAGATACTCTAAAAATTGTCGTCAATTTATAAACTAAGCGCTAAATATGTGCATATATCTGTAGCAGAAAGATTGAATAAAGATGACAAATGACTACACTAAAAGGCAAAATTACTATACATTGAATATAATAAAATTAGGAACACAGATTGTCCTCTGAACACTTTGATAAGCTGCCTGCTATACAACCATACGATTATGCTATTAACTATTTCTTTTGTGCACTTACCAATTTTCAGCCGTCTCATCTGCCGAGGGAGGTCACTGGAAACAAGGCGATACTGAATGACTTGGTTTAATCTCTGCAGGGTCTGTTTCTTTTCCACTGGTGTAATGGGGTCTGGTGGAATTATCTTGTCCTACAAACATTCCTCCAATATGAGATGATATAGGTGCACTGCTTTAAACAATAAATCTTTGCTATACTCTACGCTCATGCATGCCTATGAACCTACACCTATGTTTTTGTATACATTTGCAGAAGCGAGTGAGTAGAACATTATTTCACTCCATTTAGAATTTTAAAATGGAAAGAAAAACTACTATTTTAACATCTGTATCATTTACCCTTATGCAAGCAGGCAGGCGTGGATAAGTGCCTGTTGTCAGCACATCAATTGCACATGGAAGAGAAAAACTGGGAAGACTGCAGACAAGTAAAAGATTTACACATTACAAAATTTCACTTAAATGGCACATGAACCATTACACTCCATGAATTAATGAAAAACAAGAAGCAAAAAATTAACAACAGCAAAGAAGTTCAGTTTTCAAAGCATCCCTTATTACAGGGGTTTTTTTTCCAGAAAGTTGTAGCTGCATCTGCAATATAATTTAGCAATTAAAAATTGCATCAAATTTCAACCAGCAGACACAACATTTCAAAGTAAAGTGGTTTGCAACTTCTTTCTTCCACTCAGATCTTTCGTCACAATGAAAGTGCTGAGAAGGAATTAGATTGACTAAATGCTTTGTCTCCTGATACTGACACACCATGGTGCTGGTGAAAATTTTCTAAGAAGCGTTCAACTTCTGAGAATAAAATGAAAATGTACATTGTATAATTGAGACATTTATACCAAACGTTCAAAAGTCTGTACCTCAGACTTAAAAAAGCGGAACAATAAAGATCCAAACAAGCCATTATTTATGCACTTACCGAGCAGTCACCAAAGTCTCCTTGGACATTTTGTGAAGAAAGTCAGCTGTTTCAATGAAGTACATTGACTGCTGCTCTAGAAAGTGGCAGATATCCTTAAAAACAAAAATTACAGCTAAGCAAAAATCTGCTGAATCAAAATTTTTAAAATATAAATATAAGAATCTGATATTCCTGTCACAAATATAATACTAGGCATTCCAAAAGTATTTCTTATAATTATGATTTGATGCAGAATTTTCGGCGACACTTTGATGCTAAAAGGTCAAGAACATAAATTTTGAAGGTGACTTAAAAATATTAGTGTAATAAAATCACTAAGCAGTAAGCTTGTAGCTCAATTAATCTGCATATAAGCTTAAAATTTAAAAAAATATTTTGCTTACTGCACATTTGTCCACTTTAGTGGCACTGTTTGCCCACTTGACGAGGGCCAGAATTCTAACAAATAACTGCCGCGTGCGATTGGCAAAGTGAAAGATTTCCAGTTTCCTGTACGTATATATATATAAAGGCATGCATTATTGATAAACTGTTGTTGAAAGAACATAGACTGTTTAATGTAAGACAAGAATAAATCAATATACACTGTATCATATAGACATAACACCATATTGTTTTCAACGTGAGGTTCAGTTGGTGTTGATTTTACAATATTTATTTGTAACTGTCCACTAGTTCAGCTTTAAGATTCTTATTAAAAATAAGCAGCTTTATGCAGAAGAAAGGTTTGCCAAAGCAATGCGAGTGCATTTTTCTTTAAATACATATATTCTGAAAGTTTTAAATATTTGGAAACTGACATACTGCTAAAAAGAGTTTTTTTAAAGTTTATCTCCAGAACTGATGAAAAATGATATTGAAAAAAAAGCAATATTAAGCATTATTTCATGGCAATACTATGATCCAATTTTGGCCTATTAATATTCAAATCTGATAATAAATGTTAATGCGTCACATAACAGCAACTACAAAGAATAATATTTACTAACATTTAATAATTACTATTCACTCAAAAACATCATATAAACATATGTGACTACATTTAGTTCAGGACAAATCTCTCTAATTAAACAAACATACCTGTCCATATCTGTTTTTCTGGGAAGCCTTTAAACACAGAAATATCAATGTCAATATTCAAATTACAATGTCCTATTGCTGATGTATGACAACACTGATCCAGATAGCCTAATAAACAATAACAGCCAAAATTAAACTACCCAGAAATGTGAAATTAATTTTATTAACTAATCTCTTACATAATATGGATGTCATACTTTGTGGACTGCTGCCATACACAAATACCTTGATTCACTGTTACTAGTTAGGTAGCAAAAGATAGGATGCTTAAGGACTGTCATCCTTGTTTCTAATAGGCATGCACAAAGATGTCTGGTCATTGAATAACCATGTCATAGTGCAGGGGTGGGCAACATACGGCCCTCGGGCCGGATCCGGCCCGCGATGGGTTTTTGACTGGCCCGCAGACTGTTTCTGGTCGTACATGATAACGTGGCCCGCGGCCACATTCTGCCGCAATCCCCCACTGCTAATTACTTGCTTACTGCGTCGAATAATAGTGACTGTTAGATTTTTTTTGGTTCTTTGTTTTCTTTGTTTATTTGATTCTTTGTTTTCAGTTAGATTTAGAGGTCGGCAAGAAAGCAGTATGTTTGTTGTGAGGTGAAAGTGTTGCCGTGTTGACAGAGTACAACGTTAGCCGCCATGATAAGACGAACCATGCAGGCTATGGCAGGCTATGGCAGTACTGTATGGCAGTACTATGGCAGGCTATGGCAGGCTATGGAAGGACTTTATCAGCTTTGGAACGGCAAACAAGAGCAACAGAACTGGACAGAAAACTTGTAAAGCAGCAGAATGTAATCGTCAAAACCAAAGAAGCCCAGAAAGCTGCTACTCATGCCAGCTTTGTGGTGGCATACAACATTGCCAAGCACAGCAAATCGTTCAGTGATGGTGAATTTGTCAGAATATCACAACACACTTTCCAACACTGGAGACTATGGCAGCCCAGATGATGTCAACTGAGAAATACAACAATATGATATCTACACTAGACAATAAATTTGCTCGTCGTTTTGCGGACTTCCAGAAACTTGCTGTTTGATATCTTGTCATCCCCGTTTACAACTGACTTTGAAAAGGTGCCGGATGCTCTACAGCTGGAATTGATGACCTGCAGTGTGCCTCTACCCCGAAAGAGAAATTCCAGTCTGAAAGCATTGACAAATTTTATGCTTTACTGAATGAGTCCAAGTTTGCCCAGTTTCTGAGAAAGATGACATGAAACTACTTGTTCTGTTCGGGTCTACATACATTTGTGAGCAAACATTTTCGACCATGAACACTAACAAGACCAATCTGTGTTCCAACCTAACTGATGTTCACGTGCAGTCGTTACTGAGGATTTCTATGTCCAACAGGCAGCCAGAGTTCAAGCAGCTTGTTGACAACTGTGATCGACCGCAGCTGTCTCACTGACTTCAGCAGCTGTTGAAGTACATTACGTTAACATCATTAAATACTGTTTTCGGTCTCTATGCTTTAAAATTAAAGTTTACGAGTTTGCATTAAATACGATTTATTCCTTGCATATGTAGATAAATACGCGATTAAGGTATTGATCCAGTAATCTGGCCCGCCAAGGACTTCATTTCCCCATATCCGGCCCGCCGACCGGAGAAGTTGCCCACCCCTGTCATAGTGGCTACTTGAGACACTAATAATTACTAATTTTCAAAAGACTTTGCATTAATTTTGGTACAATATTAAAGTCTATGGAATGTAAGGTCTTTAATATACAATGATATTAAGTGATGAAAATGTATTAACGTTTAATGTGTAAACCAAACCATGCATATATTACTTTGGTATTTAGAAAATGTCCAAGTTGTAAATGGCTTTTTCCTGCAAACTCTCTTAACATTAGTAACAACTTGATATGCCCTCAAAAAAAAAAAAAAAAAAAAGAAAAAATTAAAAGCATATCTGATGCATTCACATGAAGTACACTGAGGCCACAAACATAGAAGTTCTTTCAATTTCTTTAAAATAATAAAATGTTGAAGCTTTAAAACTTGTATGACAAATGATGATACACTATTATTTTAACATACTTACAATTCTGATAAAACTGTCAGTTCATGGTAAGTCCGTTGTAATGCATATTCTATGAGAGTTCCTAACGGTATACTACCTCCGCCCTGATGGCCAGGGCCAGGATGAACAGCAATCTGATTTTCTACAGGTGGCATTTCTGTTTCTGCACATATTAAACAAAAAATATGAAGCATTTATATTCCCAATGTAATTCTTTTAAATTTAAAATTTTTAAAAAACTTACTTAAGAAATATATTATCTATTTAACGAAAAATTTATGGCTGTACAACAACAATAGTCACAACGCGTAGTTTCAGGTCTAGTATTTCAAACAAGTTATAGATTGGGTATAATATTTACTATAACAATTAATAATACTCTTTAAAAAATTGGACAAAAGATAGAAATGTAATTCTCTGGTCACAAGGGAGGAGAAAAGAGTAAGAAAAATGTTCATGTAAATCAAAATCAACACGATGTGCGTTATTAAAGAATTGGAATTTATTATACTTGTAATAAATTCAAATATTATCGTCGATCAGTTTACTTTAAAGTTTGGAACAATAAAATGAGCAAAAGTGGTTTCTTACAATCATAGAAAGTGGAATATTTTATCGATTATACTTCTGCATGAAAAAGCACAACAAAAAGTAAAATGTAAATACCTGTCAATTGTACATTGTTCTGCAAAATTAAGTTAAGATAACTCTCACTTTCTTTACCCCCCACCGGAAGTCAATATAGTTGGCTATTCTGAAATAGTGTTAGTTTCGCACAAAGTTTATCAGTCACTGTTTTGGTTAGATATTTATCTATACATTTTTTTTGTCTGTGGTGAAAATCCACTTTAATTAACATTTTCTGCATTTTGATGTGCATTACGACATCTTTTTAGGTTGCTACACCAAAAATTCACTATGGAATATTTACAGGAAAATTAGATCTTGCAGTATGTTGTTCGATTCCTGTAAGCATTTACCGACGACATATAAAAGAAGATATATATAAAGTATAGTGATTCAAAGTGACAGTGTGCAATAATATTGTGGGAAATGGAAATTACTTTTCAATTTATCAAAAATGTGGAGTTATGCATATAGGTACAAATAACCCTATAATATAATGTATATATATATAATGTATATGTATAATATAAAATGGACGATGAGGCGTAGAAAATAAAAACTTTTGAAGAGGACTTGGGGTTAATTTTGATTGTGAGTTGTCTTTTGATGCATATATTCAGAGTAGTAAGCAAGGCAAATCAAATTGTTGGCATTTTTAGGACTTTTGATAATGTGGATAGAGGATTTTAAAACTACATAACACTTACACCACATTTGGAATGTCAGTGTAATCTGACGTTCACTTTTAAAGCAGAAATATTAATGAAGTGAGTACAAAGATTTGCAACTAAATGACTTGTAGAATGTAAATAAAGATATTTTTTATTCTGATATACCCCACTCTGTAAAGGGAAGGAGATGCTAGGATTTTGGGTTGGGGGAGAACCTCATTCAAATTTTCAAGATAATCCATAGCTGCGATGTATTTTTTTTCACCACCACAAACTGACGGAACTAGAAATTCAGAAGAAAAATTTCCATCAGACATTTCTCCACTACGGACGGAGATCCAAACTACCATGATAATGCATCTCCTGTTTTAAATGTCTGTACGAGTATGTATGCCTGCCCTTGTGAGCAAAAGAAAAATTTCTGTCTTGGGTATGCTTGACACACAATAAAGTCTGATTTGATTTCATTTGAAACATCTGTTCACTACATATTTCAACCCTTGAAAGTCTACCAGTCACTTTTCCTTCCCTTGTATTAGACTCGAAAAGTTTAGGCTTCAGTGGTTCTTTCAGCTCCTACTAAAGGCATTTAGAATTAATATGTTTGTCTACTTTCAGTTCTGCAAGCATTCATGTTTAAATAAAACATTTCTTCGGCTGATTCTCTCATGACAGGTACATTAGGGATTTCCTCTCATTCTGTTTCTCTTCATCATGCAGCGTTTTTTTTTCATAAATGTGGTTTTCTATGTTTTGTATATATTTAACAACTTTTAAACATCCTTTGTTATCATACTATACTTGGGAGAAACTTTGACTCATTACACAGTGTCTGGTTAGTATGCTTTTTTAATGGTCGCTCCACTGCAATTCAATTAAACACCTCTGCAGCATAATACTATTTAAATAAGAAGCATATAATATCTCCTTACACAAAATCAACTTTACATGCAGATAAAGCCATATGGTGTTAAATGTTATTTCTGAAGAAGCAAAAGCAGACTTTCCTTATTTTTGAGTAAACAGAGAAAACCAAATTTATGGGAGTCTTTAGTTTAAAACTTGTATGCTGATAAGCATACAGTTAAAATACAAATACAATAATGTTGTCAAAAATCTCTTAAGAGGTATCAAAACGATCAGAAGAGATTTACAAAAATAACAGATAAGGTTGTAATGGATACATTATTAAACATTGATCATCTAACAACAAACCACATCAGTACCTACAGACTATAAGTCAAAGGCATCATGGACAAGTACTCCTTCAGCCACCACTCAAATGCTAACGATATTGCATCTCTCAGCTGGGATGGAAGTGTTTCAGACAGGTAGGGCAGTGAAGAAAAAAATATGCCCACCAAAAGACTAAGTTGATCCTAGGGACAGCAGACATTCTCTAGCGATCTAGAAGGAAAATAGGTGCATGCTCCATTTCAAGCAGAATACAATGTAAGTAAGTGACATAATGACATACCATCAGTTAATTCTCAACACCATCCAAACAAGTAATCAACAGCAAACTTAATGGGGTGAATCTAAATATGGCCAGCTAAGTCAATACATAAAATAAGACACACTGTAAACCAATTTCAGAAATGTCAGCATAATATAGGACACTGCTGACAAAGCCTTGCATGACACAAGCAAATATACTGCATAATTTAACTATAACAAGCTGTTGTACATATTCAAGAGTCAATGATGATCATGACAAGCTTGAAGTGGGGGAAGAGGGGCACTGGGTCCACACATAGCTAGCAAGGTCAAACTGCATCCACAAATGGGACAGGTGAGATGGTGATGTGCTTATAGGTATCACCATTTAAGTCTTGCACACTGCACATGTTCTCTACCATCAAGAATGTATCTACCCTCAGCTGAAAACGTCAGTCTGGTGAGGTTTTTGCTACAGGATGGGTGGTCGAAGAAGAGCATTCTAGTTTGCAGAGTTAACATTGAAGTCTTTTAGGCTGGCCTTGAGCTTTTTTTTTTTTAAATTTTGCCAGACCACTTATCAAAAGAGCAATATTGAAGAATAATAATATTGCTATGCAGACCTTCAGTTTGGTTGTAATGCTGAGGACTTGTGACCCCCAGATATATTTCAAGAGTCTATCAAAAACAGGACTGGCTTTGGCAAGTCTGTTGTTGACATGTTGCTGTGTTTGACACAGTACTGCTTAGGTATGTGAAGTACTCAACCATCTACAGTGCTCCTTTACCACGACAGTTTACCAGAGGCAAGTTGGTGCGTGAATTCGATTTTTTTGAGGTTGATGGTTAGTAAGAAGTTGTTGCATGATGCTGACAGGCGATCAAACAGTCTGTGCTAGAGTTCAAGGTGCCGTCATCAACGAACTGAAGGTTTCGGATGAGGGATCCTTATCTTGGTTGTAGTTTGCAGGCTCCAAAGTCATTGGCATCACGTCCCCATCACTTCTTCGCATTTTTCATAATAATAAATTGATAATCCTGTCATCACCACGGAGTTGTAGATTCTTGTTCATTCACAATTGTACACCTGAGATTTATGGGTCACCAAGATTAGTTAGGTGCGACATGAACAAAGCAGCGTCGACATAAGGCTGCTACCCTCACATCATCATGCAATCATTTATCAGGATGCTCAGTTTAGTCTGATGGCATATCATACGCAGATGAAGTGTTACTAAAAGCTAACTTTGAGTAGTGAGTGGCTGTTCGTGAAGGGAAGATAGAGCTAGGTCTGTCCACTTTTGTTCTTGCTCCCGCATAGTTTCTGTTGACGGCCCGTTGTCTTGTTCTAGTTCTGGTAGTTCCAACTGAGGAACGGCGATATCTTCCATTGGAAGGACATCTTCTCGCCACTTGTCGTCTATTAAATCCATTAGGCGTCCTGGTCTTTGCCAAGATTCGATTTCGCTGTCCATGGTTTTCCAGGTTCAAGATGAGTACAAGGGGGATAACTTTCCGAGACTAACAAGTCTCGCGAGATTTTGAGTAGCGAAATGGCGAAGTGTTGATGTTGTCTGGCGAAACTCTTCGCACCGCGTGCATTTGCAGGTACTATCTGATGATAGTTACACCTTGTTTTTTCTGATCCCACATCAAACATGACTAGAAAGAATTTCTGTTTGCTACACGAGTTTATTTGTCTGCACTTTATTTATAAAAATGAAAGTTAAAATGCATCTCTTCTTTGAGACAGTTTCTAACAGGCTGATTGGACCCATTCCATTGTACATTAAACTAATTAAAGTATTTCCAGAAGTATCCCAGTACCTTCCTAATTATGTTATTTGCAAAGCTTTAAATTTTGATAAAGTATTTTTCTTTTTTACTGTCTTTGTCAACATTTTTGTAATGTCGATAAAAATTAAGTTTGTGAGACAGCAGCCATTGTGTTCAGTTAAATCCAATGATCGATCGGACTGCGGTAATTGCATCGTCATTGTGAAAATATTAGTCATATATTGCTAGTTTCCCGTCATCTTTTGGTTATTCTTTGTTATGTTATACTTTTGAGAAATTTGGAGCTACGACAAATTACTTCACTTTCCTTGTGGCCAAAGAATTAAACGAGTTTCTTTTTAAATACGTATTTTTATGCTCACATGAAGTTAAATATTGTGATAAATACAGCAGAAGTGGTCCACAATGACTTAAGGATTAAGGAAGATTTGTGTAATATTAGTGAACCATTGGATCTTAGCGGCTTTTGATGTGCTGAGGTGGAGAAGAGAAAAACTGAAAGGCAGATTTCTCTAATGATATTGGAAAGTCTGTTGTATATCCACTTCTGTTCTGATAATGACTAGATAGAGGGTTGATAGATTGCTCAAAATTACTTTTAGATTCTTCTATGTGAAAATGCATGTGTAAAAAAGGAGTGAGTGATTTCCAGACATAGTTACAATGCACCTTGTTTCAAGCACACCCCTAAACAAAATCTTAATGTTCTTTCCAATGAAGTGCAGCCTGCTCTAATAAAAGAGCATGCAAATGATATGTTTTTAATCCTTTTGAGAATTTTTCTGAGTTGCTGTGTTCTGTCATTCTTCAATAATATAGTTTCTATAACACATTTTACAGAGGGTATTCATTCTGCTCAATATTGGAAAATTATATCAATTATCAGGCATTGTCCATAGGTCACGTAACAACTATAGTTGATAGGTGTAACCAGTGTGTGTCTGTGATAGTTAGCTAGAATGCATGTGTTTCAAAACATACATGACTTTTTATAGCAGGAAGTGATGTGTTTGTGGTTGATGGCAGTTTACCAGGGAAGACATGAGTCAAAGTGACTGGTAACCCTTACTAAAGCTTGGGTGGATGTGTGAACACATGGAGAGAACTTTATTGAACTTTTTCACTTTGCATTTTAGAGGGAGTGGAGATAATCAATTTACCTGTCCTTTACTTTTAACAGAGGAAATGAGAATGATAACTGTCATAGTGAACTAAGTTTTATAATAAGTTGCTTTATCATTTAATTATTTCTTATTATTTTCTTTCATTTTTATATAGAAATGGCCTCAAGTTCAAGGGGATCATCTTATCAGTATGAATCTCAAGGTATAAAAAGTTTTTGAAGGTCTTTTATAATTTAAATTCATTGTTTACAGTTTTCATGGTCTTCATTACCATCTGATACTGATTTTCCTTCAGTCTGTCTCTTCTCACTTTCTTGTTTTCTTCCCCTCCCCCCTCTATACCTCTCTATTATAATAGGAATATTCACCAGTGAAATGCTTTAGAAAAAGTGTATATATAAGATTAAAGTGATTATGATCATTACTAGTATGTAAGTATGGTCACTATTATCCTTTTTTGTCATCCTTATATCCTTCATGTTCCTAGACCTTGTTTCATAATAATTTTATTGCAATATAAATGATATTCTGGCTTTTTATTTGGCTTCATGCAAGTGGAGCTATACAATTATTGATAATGATAACTTTTGAATTACTGGTAAGATGTCAATGTCTAAATTGTAGATTATATTTACTTTATGAGAAATATGCAAATTATCTATCATTTTAAGTGAAGTTGAACTCTGTGTCATCGTATTGTTACAGTCTGTTAGACAAGATATGTATTATTTTGCAGGGAGCTTTTCTTGGGACAAATATCTAAATGAAACTAATGCCACCCCAGCACCCATTACTTGCTTTAAACAAGTATGTATTCCACATTGGTATATGTCTTAACATGATTGGGCACAGAGTCAAGTTTAGAGTTTAGTTCCTCTGCCTAATTCAAACGAATAACATGAAGATCATATAAAACTACAGCTGTTACTTTGCATTATCTGGTTAGACAGGGTGTCAAGATGGATATTTTAAGAATAAATAAGTTTACTGATAACAATTAATGTCTAGTTTAATAACATTCCTGCAGCTAATTACTTTAATGAGAGCTTGCTATCATAAAGATTATGATTCAGAGTATGAATTTTTTGCTTTAGAACATGATTTATCATGTTGCAACTACTCATATTTTTATATGATTACTCTTGCAGTTAGTTATGTATAAAGTTATTATTAAGTTATTTATTATTTGCAGGTCAGTAACAGTTCTGAAAGTTGTTTAATTCATGATTAGGCTTACAACAGCATTCACCAATGTCAGAGACAGTAATTGAAGGGCTATTGCTAACCTGTGTGAGAACAGAAGTTCAAGGCATTTGAGCAGCATATGTGTAGAAGAGCTATTTCAGTAATTTTGGTTTCAGTGGCCTGTACCACCGGCCAATGAGTTTGGGTTCACCATGAAACTGGAGGCATGTGACCCTCGTAATTTGACATCAATCTGTGTGGCAACAGTTGTTGGAATGCAAGGGCCTCGCTTACGACTAAGGCTAGATGGAAGCGATAACAAAAACGATTTTTGGCGACTGGTCGATTCGTCTGACTTGCATCCCATTGGCTACTGTGAATCACATGGTGGTTTGCTACAGCCTCCTCTTGGTTAGTGCATCACTTGAGTAAAGTTTTATGGTTAGCTAATAGCATGAGTTTGTCTGGTGTGAAATCCTTTAAAATTCTGTGTTCTTTTTCTCATTAATATTGTTAAAAACTATTGCAATGAAGGGCATGTGCTTTACAATCGGATGTGTTTCTACAGGCTTCAGAATGAATCCTTCATGCTGGCCTTCATTCTTACAGAAAACACTGAATGGAGCGAAAATTGCTCCAGAACGCTGCTTCAAAAAAGTGAGCATTTGCCCTTTATTACTTTATTCTATATCTTTATTATTTTAATTTGTATAGCAGGGGGAAAAGTGTAAAAAGCTATAACTTTTTATGATCATTTAGCATGAGAATTTTAGAACTGTTTAGGTTAGCGTCCTATGTTGTAAATGTATCTAAACAAGCAGTTTCTTTTGTGCACCATTCTTAATAATGTCACTAACTGTATGTCAGTTGAAAAGTAAACATCACAAACTTGTATTACTGGACTGCTTGCAGGCAATTTTTTCCAATTAACTACTAAAACAGGGCTGGTGTATATTAAGCTTCTGGTTTAGCCACGTTTCAGTTTAACAACTAGAACAAGGCTGGTGTATACAAAGCTTCCGGTTCAGTCATATTCATTGTTTAGGCTTGCCAAGACCAACAGCAGAGAACTTTGAAAAAAGCTAAGAGTTGGTCTTGGCAGACAGACAGCAGTCCACCTGTACATGTCCTTGGTAAACATAGGGCTGTAATATTATTTATCCTCTCCTGCTGTCACCTCTAGGAACCACCGACACCCAAAAGTAACTATTTTGAAGTGGGGATGAAGTTAGAGGCTGTTGATCGGAAAAACTCGCAGCTGATATGTCCAGCCACAGTGGGTGCTGTTAATGGAAACCAAATTCATGTGACTTTTGATGGTTGGCGAGGAGCATTCGACTACTGGTGTCAATATGATAGTCGTGACATTTTCCCTGTCAAATGGTGTGCTTCTTCAGGACATCCACTTCAGCCACCAGGACAGAAAGGTTAGGATACATTTAGGGCATCCAGTTTATGTTGGCTGTTGATATTTTTCTTTCACAAATGGTAAATGTACCATTTTGACAAACCAAATACAGTAGCTTAACTCTTGTCAGTTAAAGAGTTTCTTGTTCATCTATAATAATAATTCATAATTCATTGTTGTCTTTACAATGTTTAAATTAGCTGTTAAGAGCTAAGTAGCATGTAAATAGCTTAATTTTTGGTTCTTATATATATAAAGCATCACTTTAAATCTTTTTTTCCAATTTTTAAAAATAAAATGTGCTTAATCTTAGTCTAAATTTGATATAGATGTGTGTTTGTGAGTGTGTGTGTGTGGAAAGAAAATTGATGGTGGTGTAAATTTCTGTCTTAAGGAATGCCAACTAAAACCTCTAAACAAATGAAGGAGTCAGATTTGGTGTTAAATATTATGCCACCAGCCATGGGGACACCACTACCCTCACCATCTCCTACATCTCCCAACACTTCCACTACTTCAAACGAACGCCAGGCACAATCGCCAAGTGACCTTAGTCACCCATCTACACCAATGTTGGTCACTGTCTCAGAACCAGACACCAGCTCTGGACAGGGAGGCTCTAATGGTAGGTATCCTAAATAAGTCATTCATGGCAACTTGATTTTAAAATTTCAATAACAACATAAGAATGGAGAGCAGTAATTCATTACATAATTGATATCATTCATGATAAAGAATAATTCTTCTAATAATCATTTGTCTTTTTGCCAAAAACGTATTCAGTATTGAAATTTTGTTTTTCGTATTTAGCTTTATATGTTAGCACTTTAGTGAATATTTTTATCTGATATAAACTGTTGGCACTTAAATTTGGATTGTTGGTAGATTTCATAAAAAAAGATGCTTCCTAAGGTTGATGAACTTCACAGTTATCCATAGTCTCACCCTGTTTATGTGAATTACATTTTACTTTCTGTTGCAGTCTGTGTCTATGTTAATCATGGCTGCTATTGTGGCAGTTATCTGAACCCACGCAGAGTGTCTAATCTACCATCACAGCTGGGCCCTGGCACTTTGAGTCGGGTGTTACAAGAATGTGTGCAAAATTGCATAGACTGTGCTGTACAGGAACGGCAGGTTTACAACTTAGTAAAAGAAGGCAGCAGTAAAGTTATCATTACAGGTGTGTGAGTGGTTTTACTGTTATATTAATGAGCAGTTAATTCATTTATTTCAAAGGATTTGAATTGTTTTTGCTTGGTTATTTATTCTTTGTCCCTACCAGATGACACGACCAAAGGAGATAATATATGCCTGGCAAAAAGATGCTTAAAAAGTTGTCCAAGAAATTCCTGACCTCTGGTGGCATCAGAGAAAAAAGCAGTTAAGCTTTCTCTCTTTTGTCCAACCTCTGTTTTCAGAGATGGAGCTGTAAACAGAAGTTTGCAAACAAAAAAGCAACACTAAAGACAGGTAGCAGAAGTGAGCAGCCACATTGTTTTAATAAATGAAAACTGATTTGTTTCCTCCCACTTTAGACTGTGGCAGCTGACTGGTAGCAAAAGGATCACAAGCACTGTGCAGAACAAAGCAAATTATTATTTATTGTGCACATACTTTCCCTGGTGGGGGAGATCATGGCATTTAAAAAAAATCCCTAAAATGCATTTTCACATGTGTATACAGATAAATTCATAGTAATAATAATGAGGATTTATATAGCCCCTTTCCAAAAATTTTTTGCTCAGAACGCTTTACATAAATTATACATAGACTAGATAATAAACAACCATTCACCCATATTAGCATATAACAGACGTGTTCACTCCTACTACAGAAGCTACTCATACACAAAGTAAATACAGACATACATGCTGAGGGTCATAATGATGTCGTTCTGAAAAGATGTGTCTTAAGTTTGGACTTAAAGGTGGTAAGAGAATCAGAGTGGTGAAGGCTGGTGGGTAATTTGTTGCAAGTTGATGGGGCTCGATAGGAGAAAGACCTCTGTCCATACATCTCGTTCTTTGTGAGACTCACAGAAGTTTAGTGTCAGAAGATGAACGAAGAGGTCAAGTGGGTGTATAGATGGGAGCGACATCTAGACAACAAGCAGAGAGGATGGAATAGGATCAAGCTCACATTTTGGGGCTGCTCTTCAGACAAATTTTTTTAACAAGTTGTTCACTAACTGGTTCAAAACCACAAAACGGACTGTTGTAAACTGTATCTGACAGGCGAAGGTGGAGCAACAGCTTCTGGCATATCAGTACCATCTTATTGGTGAAAAACTGCAAATTTCTGTGGGAGATCTTTGTGCAGGAAACACGGGAGTGGAGTGCTAATCATTAAATCACTGTTTTACAGGCAAGTATTTTTTCGGAGTAAAATGTGAACTTTGCTCGGTGAACAATGTCTCTAACACGATTCCTGGCCACCTGAAATATCTGATGGTGCACATTGAATCCAGTGACTTGCCACTCCTGCTCTGCTTGTCTCCGTTTATGTTTGGCTTCCAGAAGTTCTGTACTGAGGGTGGTGTCCCAAGGTGAGGGGGGACGCCTGGAGACCAGGCAATGGTCAGTGCGCCGTGACTATCCAACATAGTATGGAGAGTTCTGACAGCTCAGTGATGGAGGATTCAGGCTGAATGTTGATGCTTAGGTTGGCCTTAAAGGCCTCCATGTTTAGTGAGGCTATGCGCTTCCTTATAATCAGGCGGCATGGCTGGTTAGGCAAATTCCAGTGTAGACAGCACATATAAATGGTCCGAGGGCAATACATGTTCAATGGCTGACAACTTAAGATAATTTCCCTCTTTGTAGACCACCCAGTCCTCAATATGACCCCGAGTGTGAGTGGGTTCCAAGACAACCTGTGCTAGATTGACTATTCCTATGATATCAAGTACTTTCGACACGTAGAGTTGTGTTGGTGTGTTGAAATAAAGGTTAAAGTTACCAACAGTAGGAAGCGATCCTTTCAAGTGCCCCTAGTGCAATACAGTATTGTGTTACTGCCCAGAGCTTATCTCAGCTACAAGAAGCTGGTGAAGAAAAGGTGATGCGTGTGTCTTTAGTGACCACAATGTAGTTGACATTCCAGTACAGAATTTATTTTTTAAATTCTGTTTTTATACAGCTACCATGGGAGGAAAGACATACACAAAGCGCCTCATTGCAGTGGAGAGGGTGTCTACCTTTTGGTCATTCCTGGAGGGTCTACTGGAAGAGCTTGGTGCATGTGAAAATCTTTTCTCAGGGCAGCCTCTGGCTGGACCCTGTCCCAAGTGCATAAGACAGCGCCAGATGACACCATCTGGATCAGGAGCTGCTTCTCATAGTAAGTATCTGGTGGCAACACATTTATTTCTGTTTTATTTTCAGTAAATAAAGTTGCTTTTAGATAAATCTGCAGTGACAAGCAAGAATCAACTATAAATCTCCACTGTGTAATAAACCTCCTTGCTTGATGGGTGATCATGTGACATATTGTGCACATTTTATGCACAGAGCAGAACAAGTGTATTGTAAATGATAAATTTAATAGAAATGATTTTCAGAAGTCTTTTCAAAGAAGTATCTTTAAGTTTATTTTGAACTTTTGTGAATTCATTCCATACAGACAAAAAGCAATGTGATTTATCGCTTAGAGCCTGATTGTGGCAATGTTTTACAGTAAAGACATTGACACTTCATTTTAAAGAACATTTTTTAAACATATAAGCAATGTGATTAATTTAAATAAAATGAATTTAAAGCTTTTGTTTTCTTTTACTAAATTAAAATAAAAGATGGTAACTGTATGAAATGGAGAGCTCCTGTCATGAGGTAGGTTTTGAGCCAGAAAATAAAATATTTACACAACATATATAAACGTGAAGTGCCAAGCATTGAAATATTTTATTAGAATATATTAGACTTAAAATATACTTTTATTTTCTTGTTATTTTTAGTTGTTGAAGTACAAATCCATGTCAAGTTGAGTAACCAGTAACCATCTCAAACATGGCGCTTGATGAATGGACTCATTGCCTACTTTCAGATATAACAAAATACCTGATTGGTTGACTATTTTAACTCTTTAAGGGAAGTAGTTCATAGAACAATTTCTAAATGTACCAACAGTTTCTTTCATTTTTTTATTCATTTATATTTATGCACAGTGTGATGTATCTTGTGGTTTTACCCTGTGTGAATTAGTGTGCAAAACAGGAAAAAGTTCACTTTTGCAGATGCAAAAATGATACGAAAGATTTAACAACTTTTACAGCTTCAGAAGATGATCTTCCTGTACCTGATCCTCATGGGTTTAGACGTAGATGGTCAACTGAATCTGGGGACAGTCTGAGAGGAGCTAAGATGCTCAAAATGGACCGCCGATATTCAGCTTTTGAGGCAGAAGGTAGAATGTTGCTTGGGACTTCCTCAGTAATATCTTGCTGTTCTTTTCCTAAAGTTGAATGATTTTGAAAATCTAACAGATCTTCTGGTCTTCAGATAAAAGATATATTGTTCCCATTTCCAATTTTCCATATAACATTTTAATGTCCAACATTTTACCTGCACTTTTGCTTGTTTATCAATGTGGCAGCAAGCTCAACAACAGGTGATAATCACAGCTTGGCACCACGTTCCTCTGACCCAACACTGTGGTCAATTGAAGAAGTTGTGCAGCACATCAGTGAAACAGATGCTGGCCTGGGGACACACATGGAACTCTTTCGGAAGCACGTGAGTTGTGAAACCTCTTTCCCTCAAACCAAGCTCATCATTTGTGGTGCAAATAAACCCACACATCAGAGAAGTGTAATTTTTGCTCTAAAATAGATAGATATTAGGGATTATTTTCACAGGATGTCATATTTTTTCAAGTACAGAATCTACATTTATTCAAATACAGTCATGTCAGCATCTTCTGGAGCATTGTCATAATTCTCCAAACCCTGAATTCTGACCTGATATTCTTGTGATTATATTTGTACATAGGTTTATACTTCTTGTCTAAGGTACCCTCTTTGATATTTACAAATGCTCAATTATAATTTATATTATCATTTATTTTAAACAATAATTGTAAAACATTACGATTGTTTATTAATATCGATACGTTATGATTCAATACATCTGTCATGTATTTCAATGGAAAAATGAAATCCATCTGTCTGGCTGACGATCTTAACTATAGCTTTTATTTGGGGTAGGGCTTATGTCTTGAGCATACTGAAAAATCATTTTAGAGCTTATTTTTGGGGAAAAATTTTTTTTGTATGAGACTAGAAATAGGTTATAATACAAAGACTGTTTAAAACCCAGGTCTTTAAAATGTAAAATGCCCTTGTTGTTAGTTTGTTTAAAAATTATGTATTCTAATATATTTAATAATCATGTAAACTGATTTAATTTCCACTGCGCAAAGTTTTTTTTAAGACATGCTGAAAATAAAATGTTAAATAAGGGTACAATGATAATTTTTCTGAATTTTCGGTACAGGAAATTGATGGAAAAGCCTTCATGCTGCTGAACAGTGAGATGATGATGAAATACATGGGCCTAAAGTTGGGTCCTGTTCTTAAGCTGTGCAACATCATTGAAAAACTCCGTGTGCGCACAAAGTGATCTGCCATTACCATCCAGTCCAGTTGCACAGAAATAACAGAAGTGTGTATTTTAGTTGGGAGCCCTTTGAAGATTCTTATGAATTTGCAGCATTTTTTTCAAAACATTTTATATGAAGCTTTAAGCAGTGTAGTTCACACACAGCATCATCTCATCCCCGGTTGTTTTCTTTCAGTTTGCCTCCCTTTTTTTCTCTCATGCAGACCGGCCTAAAGACATGCACAGGTGCATGCAAACACAGACATCTTCTAGCTCAGTTCACCTACTCTTCCTGCACTTATGTTTCCATAGAAATATGTTTATGTTGGACCAGCTTTTCATTGCTGTCATACATTAAACAAAGCACAGTAAAGGTAGATTTTAGACCTGGTGATATGTGCACTTCTCCCTGTTTCTGGCCTAAATTTTTTCCTGACCTTATTCAGTGATGCATACCAGATTCAGAGATATTGTATCTGCCATTAGTGGATTGTTTTTGTTTTTGCAAAGTTTGACAGAGAAGTAGATTCAGCTTTTATCATTTCTTGATCAGCTGACTCGCTGCCATAAAACAAAAGAAATGAGGAAGCCCTGTTTCTTCTTTTCCACCATTACTGTTTGTGCTTTTTTGCATCTTACACATTAATCATTTGCAGGTGCGTGTTACAGGGTGTAAGCATGAACACATGTGCTGAACTGTGCACCAGAGGGTCCATGTCAGTATTCTGCTAATGCAGTGATGTGCTCTTAATCACTGCTGCACATGTAAATATTTCTGAAATCCATTTTTAATTTTATGCAGTTATTTGTTGGGAATGGAACTAGGATTTACATTTGTAGGAGTGTGGTGGATGGGCATTTTTCATTTGGGGTTCACTTGCAGTTTGAGTTTAGCTGTGTTTTCTTTTAGATTTGAAAAATGACCTTTTCTTTAAATCAAAATTCAAATTTTCTTTTGTGCATTAAAACAATGTTCTGGAACATGTTTTAACAGAAGTAGAATGTATCGAGTCTAGATACACATATTCCACAGCTAGACTCAACATATACTTTCTTTATTAAAGTGTGTAAGTGGAATTTATAGACCCAAATTAAGCCAAGTGAGTTCTCCATTTAACATCGGTTAGAAATGGTGAATAATTATTTGGTTTGTTCAGAACTAGATTTATTTTTTGAAAAAGTACACTTGCAAATTAAGCTGTACAATTCAAGGATACCAAGACATTGTTGGACCATTATAAGGTTATTTGCAGGCTATTTTTTCATGACAAAAAAGAAATGTTTATGCATTTGTGATGTTATGAAGGGTATAGAAGTAAAGATGGTGTTTCTATGTTGGGATAATTATTAATGCAATGCAAAGTATTGATGCATGGACACACTTGCCATTCTCCAAGGATGCTAGCACTAGAAGTATCAAATTCATAGCAAGGCTATCTTCTGTTGTCCTGTTTGAAGGGACAGTAAAATAGCTGGGAAAAAATTTTCCCTTTAGTAAAATTATTTTTAGCATGTGCTTTTTTGAGCCATTTATTTATGGACCTTAAATGTTTTCTTATCAATGCATACATTTATTTAAAAAGTGATTATAGAAAACTGGAAATATGTGATTTCCATAGTTTTGGTCTCAGGTGTCTGAGATCTTCAGAGATTTGAGCAAACTTCACAGCTTTAATTCTTGATAGCTGTACACTTCACTGATATAGTGCAAATGCCAGATGTTTATTAAAAACAAAATGTTCTCCCCTTGTTTAAACAAAGGCTGTGTAAAAGGCTGATGTGTCCAAATTTTTTTTTTTATCATGTGACTGAATTAATTGCAAGGTACTGAATACTCAAAATCCAAGCAAATAACACTGATTGTTTTGTAAGATGCAAACCTTTGAGCATTGAAATTCTTATCTTCAGACCGTTTTGTTCTCTGTACCATCACTAAAGTAGGCCTGCTGTTATGGTAATAGTTTATTAGCATGAAGCTCTTGCAAAAGCTTTACAATATCTTTCAATAATGAAAAACTCCATCAATGAAATTTAAATAATGCAAGTACAAACTAATGATAATGGTATTTTCAGTTACCAACTTTGAGCTTAATTTCATGTTTGACTGTGTTAGCCTTTAATGTGTAAATTATCATTAGTTGTATGTCTCTGTTACACTTAGAAAGGTGAACTAGACATCACAAAGAAGTTTATGTGAGTCATCTTGATTATATACACAGAGGTAAATCCTAAAGGAAAGAAAACATGAGTCAGAAACTGATGTGCACATCATTTCTTCATCAATTTGAATAAAACTTTGATATCTAAAAACTTTTGCCAGTGTGTTCACATGCAGCACACAATGGTTATATTCACACTGTCTGATGCATTAATTGTAGAGACTTTACTGATATAGCCTGTTGTGGTTTGAATCATTTTGATGAAAGATGTTCAGTTGTTAGTATGCTGTGAAATTGAAGTGGTCTCTTCAAGAGATTCACTTTTGTTGTTAACAATCTTCTACATAGGTGTTTGAAATGGTAAGGGTTTGTGAGAGAATCTGTGAGTGTGTCTGTGTGTGCATGTACACATACGTATGTTCATGTGTCATGAAAAAGCTGTGAATTGGTATGAAGGACGTGTTTTAAAAATTGTGTGTTTTACAAGTCGTTTTTGCACCTAGTGCAATGGACTATTCTCCTTTGAATCTGCATTAAGTCTCTACATGGCTTTCTTTGCACTGTCAAGTGCATTCCATTGTGCACAGTTAGGAGCCATGATAATTGTGAATGTTTGTAAGTCTTAAAGGTTCATTTCATCACCTATTAGTTTATAAATGTACTCTCAATTTTCAAAGGAAAGATATTGAGATATCTTAAATGTTCCACGTGGAACCATGCACTTTGAATGTTTTTTTCAAGAGAGAATGTGTGTGTGTGTGCATGATTGTGCTTGCACATGTGCATGGATGCAAGTAAACATGGCTGTGGTCAGCTTGATTAAAGCGCCTGGGTGTCCATCTCTTTGTGCCTTCTAGAATGACAATTTGGCTGCTAATAGCTGTTGATTTTGTGCCAGATCTTTAGCCGACTGGTGCTTCAAAACCCCTTTGCCCCTTACCATTAGAGAATTCCAAATTCGAAATGCAGCTTTGTGGACAGCTGTGTTCAAATCCATTTTCTTGACAGAATCATATAAGTAGTTTGTGACTAACAAGTTTTTTGGCAGTCCACAATGCATTAGTATCTGAAATTTATAATACAAGATGCCTATACCCATTAAAAGTGCACTTTATAGAAGTGGTCAGTGTAAATGAGCTTTTGGGTACATTTCTTTCCAGTCTCCCAGTGTGTTATTTGCTTGTGTTTTTAACTGTGTCTAGACACCAGCTGCAAAAACATTCCTATTGTTTTGGTGTCTCAAAAATGATACTATTATCGTTCACCAAACAACTCTGTCAAGCAGCCTTGAATTTCTATGCCAAAGATGATGTGGCTGAAGTGGAATCATCTTGGAATGTGTGCAAACAAATCTTTGAATAAATTGTCTCACTGTTATAATTTGTTAAGAAACAGCTACATCTTTTTGTCTTGCAAGGTGTTGATTTTTGTATGATTTCCAGTTTATACTTGCAGAAGTTGAGAGAAAATAGACTGGAAAATATGTATATCATTTTCAGCTGTAGCTTTTTGGTATAACATTAAGTCTTTCTCATTTAGAGTCAGGGAATCCCAAATTGGTGCTTATAAAATACATCATATATAGTAAGAAGAAGAATTTCATTTCTTCAGGTCTGACATAGAACTGACCAGAAAATGGCATCGTATTTTGTTATTTTCTCTTTTTAGTTATAACTGAAGTTTTTGTCTAAATATATCTTTGGAAAAATATTACATTTCTATTAGTAAAAAGGGATGGAATACTGAAAGAAAAATGATATATAACAGATAACATACTTCTTGCATTCTGTCAAGCACATCTTAATGAAAATCACAGCAGATAGCATTTAAGATGCTCACCTATTATTATTATTAGTAGTAGCAGCAACAGAAGCAGCAGAAGTATATGCACACTGTGGTGTTGATTACAGAAAGAGCACAGAGAAATGCTGTTTTTGTAATCCCAGGTGTACAGTGGTGTTACTCATTTTAAAAGTAACTTAAGTCTGCACCAGACGATAAGACTAAGTCACAAGTAAATTCAAACAAATTAACAAATATGACACAGGCAGGCTTAACTGCATTGATGATCTGAACAGTCTTGCCAATTATTTATTATTTCACTCAGAGCACTTTTTGCAAACTTGTAACAGTCTTTCATAAAAATATGTGTCATTTAATGTTGTTTCCTGCTACAAAAAAGATAAAAATGAAATACCATTAAAGTACCAAATGTCTCAACAGGAATTGTGCAGGGCCCAGACTTTAGAGGTGCTAAATTTGACAGTAATGAACTGCTTGCTGGACCTAATTTTATCCTAATTGATGGCATAAAATCTATTAAGTGTAATAAAGAACAAGCTAGGGCAGGTCTAACTCTTTAACAATTACGAATGCAATATGTTAATGTGTACATTTCTCTTGCACAGGTACACATGTATACACCAACTTTCTTTTTTTTTTATTATTCTCATTAAAAAGATAAGTTTTTACTCAAGCTCCCTAAAGATATTTAAGCTATCAAAAATAATCTGTAACATGAAGGTGTTACATCGGACAAAGTGCTGTCTACAGCTCCCAGACTATACTATGACATGCACATTTTTTATTTTAAAGGACATGAGACAATCACTTAAGAATACTGAAATAAACATGATGGGAAATAAATACATCCATTGCCAGATTTTTCTAAATAGTGACATTTATATAATTTAAAAATATTTTTAAATAGGGCAAAATGTACGCTATACAACTTGCTTTTGACACCATCACCCTCACCCCAGTCTCTCAACATGCTGTCAACTGTGACATGGATGTTATGTTGTTCACAAATTTTCGTGGATCTTCATGGATCATTAGATACTTTTCAGGATTGACAGGCAGTACCAGAGAGTGCCAGTGATCAGAAACTAGTCCGTAACTACTAGAGCTTAAAGTTTACCTTTTTATGCCCATATTATTTAATCATTTGCACTCAATTTAGTTTTCCTTTTATACTTTTTGGAAGTGTAAAAAAGTTATATAAAAGTGAATACTTACTTCAATGACATGGCATTGAAAACTAGGAAGAGTTTGGCATGTCAAAATGTTGCCTGGTTTGAACTTGCTTTACATAAGCATTTTAAATTATTTATCGTGTTAATCAGATATAAACAAGAGAGAGAGAGACAAAGGGGGAAATTATAGCAATTTCAGGAACCAGATGATTATGGTAGCTTTTATTTTCAATCGTTTTCTCAGGGAATATTATTATAACCGGCTCAGAACTACTTTTTATATGAAAGCTTTGTAAATCTGCTGTTAATTTAGTTACACCTATTTGTATGTGCATGTGCAGTATGTATTGTATTTTTCATATTGTCCATGAAAGAAGTAATTGTTTTTGTTTAAGCTGCATGCTTTTCTTTGCTCTTAAAATTTTTTTATGTTGCAAAAACTCTTGAATTTTGGAGACTGAAAAGGATTTGTTTTGTCATTGTAGCTCTAACCCCTTTTCTTTTCTTTTTTTTGTGTGTGTATGTTTTTGGTTTTTGTTTTTGTTTTCTTATTGTACCAGTCCTGGCTGTTCTTGCCAGATGAAAACAGAAGTTATTTAAAAAGTGTCAAAATTTAAACTGTTTTTTTTCCCCTTGCACTTTTTTTCATCAACAAAAGCTATTACAGAAGCAATATTACAAATAGAAGTACTGCTATCAGAAAAATTGTGTACAAAGCAGTCAGGATTGCCTGTGTCATAACATTATCATATTCAGGAGATGATTTGAGCAAGCCTGTGTCTTCACATTAAACTGTGTGTTTTGAGGAATGTTACTATGGACTCCCATGACATTTGTCAAAAATAAAATGGTGCTCAGATTTAAAGTATTGGATGGCTTTATGTGAAGACAATTCCTTAAGCATACTGACATCTCAGAGGTTTTTTTTTTTTAACTGTACACTTGACTAATAATTGATTTTAGACTAATTTTTCTGTTCTGGAATATTTTATTTCATGCAAGTGGAGATAAAATTAAGAAAGTTTTCATGTATTGCTTGACTGACGCATAGTACTTCTCACTTTTCATGTTGATTGCACTTTCAGCGTCAATCCTGAAATGTTTGATAGGCAATAAATACATAAACTGCTCTATGTTGTTATACATGTTATACGTGAATTCTGCAGACTCAAATGTTGTCAAGAATACTGACCAAAATGACACAAAATCTCATGATAAAGCTATGCATGACCCACTACATACAAGTAGTAGTGAGCTTAAGACACACTCAACACATAGGGAAATAAAAGGAAAAAAAAAAGCAAGAGTCAGTGCGTTATTTTATGAATACTTATAATAAAGATGACTGCATGGATAAATACGTAAAAGAGAACACATCAAGAAAATAGTAATGGTTCTGTTCAGGCATCATTCCATCCTGGAGATCCAAGCAAAAGACTCCCAGAGAGTCATTTTCATAAACCAAAGTTCTTGGTCATTCTGACGATGGGAGTATTTGGTCTTACACTCAAAAGTAATCTCTGACATCAAGATGCTGATCATGGTCTTAAAAGATCTGAACAAAGATATGCCACTGAGTTTTATACAATTGAGTCCCAGACATGTTTTAGTAGAATTATTTATAACTAGCAAGGTTATACCTTCATTTATGGCTCCTACCTTGCATCCATATCTAACATGCTCATTGTTTATTCTCCATCAAGATATCTTCGTTCCTCTGCAGACCTATTTTCAACCAGCCAAACGTTTTGGCGAGCGATCCTTACACCGGAAACAAAATATGGAACTCAATGACATTCTCACTTCAAAACATGCATTCAGCTCCAGGTTTCAAGGTGTTTCAGAAATACTTCTTGCAACTCCATCCTTCTAACACCATATCAACTGTATTTCACACTCATGGCGTGTTAAGTGTGGAGAGTCTGGAAACATGCTGAGATTCTGGGCATCCTTTGCACAAGTAGGTGGTCAGAGCTGTCAGCTGTACACCCGTATCCAGCAGGCTGATATCCATACGTGTCTCGGCTAAGCCCACGTCGCCATTGTCCAAGTATACCCTCCGACTTCCATGCACGGAGACAACAAAGTGGCTTTGTGTATTTATTCCTCCACTTACCTCAACATGGCAAACTTTGCCTGGACACAATTCTGATGTATTACATAGCCAAATTCATGAAAGTGTGTGTGTGTGTGTTACAGTCGTGACATTATAACTTTAAAACCATCACAGTTTCAGTATGGTGACTGCATGTTGTCGAGCCCACGATCTCTGCGAGAAAATAAGTAGAAAAATGGAATTGCAAAATTGAATAAAACTTTCTCGGCATCACTGGCTTTGAGGTGGTTCTTACTGACAGTAGAATATTACTGGCTTTGAGTTGGTTGGTAGTGGCAGTAAAATATGTTCAGATCCTCGCACACAAAGGGAGCCAGTGATCCAACATGTATGCTTACATTTCTCGTAAGCTATGTCTTTTCACATATGACGCATTTCTCTTGCTTATCACATATTGCAAGGTGTAAATCAAGGCGACATAATATTGCTAACACCCCTGCAATAAGACAGCCTTCATAAATCTACCCGATGCTGTGTTTTAGACGCAATTTTAAGTAAATAATTCATTTGCCTATCTAGACCCCTGCTGGCCATGATTCTTGTAATACTTTTCTTTCTCATTTGACAATCTTGTTATTCTAAGTTTCAAATTTTTTGAATGGTTTAACGGTTGAGATTTTTTTTAGGAGAACGTTTAGTAGAAGACAGCTCATGTGTTTTTTTTTAAATAAATGTTAGCTGCATTGCTAAGGAATGTTGTGTTCGATTACCTTTAGTTACCTTGTGCTTTCTGTCAGCGCTCAAAAAAGTTACAGTCATTATCTTGATTCCCCTGAGAAAGAATCAAGCAAATATTAGAAAAAGGAAATAAAACCCCGAAAAATAAAGAAACTTGTTAGCATGCTGGAAAAAAGTTCTTTGAAATTTGTGCTTTTTCTGAAACAGATAATTTGCCAGCAATTATCCTCAGAAAGACGAAATGATAGTGAGTATTGTAATAGTGTTTAACTAGCTCTTACTTCTGTGTTTCAAGCAAAACTGAATAAAAACACAATACATTTTTTTAAATATTAGAGTTAATGACAAAGATGGGAAAAAAACCGACAATCGATGTAATTATACCTACCCCCATGTCAACAATCCGAAATTTTATTTAGAAGAAAAACATTTAAATTTGTCAAGATTTTTAAAAATCCGAAACATAGGTCTCATTAATGTAATAAAATACATTTTTCCAATTTTTAAATTGAGACCAGTCGATTCATACTTCATTATAAACGCCAGTGGAATTATTTTAATTTTAAACTAATTAGTCCGAAGCATGGTGAAATCAAGTATAAAAGCTCAAGAAATTTGAATTGTGAAATTGTTTCTTGCATTAAAGGCAGCGCTGAAGACAACTCCACATCGTCTCTCCTGTGTCTTAGATGTTTCGTCTGTACATTGAAGAGACAATGTCTTTAAAAAGATAAGATGTATTCAGCTTAAAATCTGACCGAGGCTTTGACATAATCGAGATCACAGAACAACAAACGTGAGAGGACAAAGTTTCAAAAGTCAAATGGGGAAAATTTCGTTTTTAAGGTACAGAATGAATCTTCAAGTTTTGATAACCGATGGTTAAGCATTGGGAAATAACAATTCTACCTACTGCTAAGAGTGATTGTTAGCGATACACACAGTCATATTGGTCATGAATCTGTCTCTCAATACCAGCAACGATATTTTAAAAAGTAAGACTGATGTCTTGCCTTGGAACAATCCCGACAACATCATTTCTTACGATGCATATGTAAAAGTGGCAACTTATTATAATGTTGTGATGAAACCTCTAGTAGTTGCTCTGGGCGTGTCAACAAACATGGTCAGCTGTCTGGTCTTCAGACGCCAGGGAGTGAGAGACCGCATGAACCTCTGTCTCTTTACCCTGGCTCTAGTAGACATGACTTACCTCATTTATTCTATGGCATTTTCTTTGACCTTTTGGATAAGAATGTTGGAACCGAAAGCAGGGGAGGAGCTATTTGTAAAGACTCTTTATTATGCCATGGGAGTTAATTACGGCTTGCGAGAGGCCTCCACCTGTATCAGTGTCCTGATCGCTGTAGACCGCTGTCTGTGTGTTGTGTTTCCACTGCGGGCTAACACCCTCATGAGCACTAGAACCATGGGCATCCTCTTGGCTACCATTGCCATCTGCATGCAGCTGGCCTTCGTCACTACACCTGTTAAGAGGTACGTGTTTGCTGTTTACGACAACACCACAGGTGGGACAAGGTGGGCAGTGGCGCCGTCAGCTGCCTGGCAGAAGAGCGAAGTTCTCCTTGTGTACGACAAGGGAGAGGACACCCTCATGCTGATTGTCTTTCCCCTTGTCATCTTTGTCCTTGTGTCGGGATTAACGGCCACCACGGTGGTGACGCTGAGAGCCGCCATGTCGTGGCGAGAGAAGACTAGCTCCACCAGTAGTGACACACAGGGCCAGCAGGTGGCGCTGACCAAGATGCTTGTCCTCGTCTCGTGCGTCTTCATCGTCAGCAAAGTGCCGTGGGTCGTCATCACCTTAGTTAGAATTTTTTACCCTGACTTCTCCCCTACCGGAAGTCAGTCTAACATGTACCTGGTGCTAGAGTTAACCGCTCATTATTTTGTCTATTTTCACAGCTCTATTAATTTCTTTATTTATTACTCGCGATCCTCCCGGTTCAAGTCTCATCTGCGTGCTTGTTGTGGTTCTTCTCACAAGCTTCCATTACGCCCTATGAAATTTTTGTGTTTCTAAGGTAAGGGCGTGAGAATTAAACATCCTCACATATTTCTTGCCTAATTTTCAAGAAAAAGCTTGTGTGAACGTTTGTAAACACGTCAATTTAAAGAACAAAGCTTTCTACCTCTTATATTTCGTAAGTTAAACACTGCCCCCAAATTTGACGAAAAATTTAATTTATAGTTATTTTCAGCTTATGGCATGCTATACATATATGAATGCTCAACATATGTTCTATCCAGTATCAAAGTGCTATCAAAGTGTTAGGGTTTTCGCTTTTCAAAGTCCAGGTGAAGGCCAATAGAAGTTTACCATACTGCAATCCCCGCTCTTTTCTAGACATGACAAAGTGTCGGAAAATTCCTAATATGGACATTTTATAAACGCACTTTGCATATCATATACCCAATCAGAATTCATCAACGCCGTCCTTGACCGCATTAGAGTTCACGCGATTACACTTCGGAAGTTATCGGGTTTCCCACAATCCAACTGTACGTGTAGCTGAGGATGTAAGCAAATGTTGATTTAACTTAAAGTTAGTATGAGGATATTTTCTTTCAGAGATATTAACGCTACATATTTAATGCTCACTGTGCCAGTCAGACGCTCATTTCTTCTCAAAATACCACGTGCAAAAATAAAAACAAACAAACAAACAAACAAACAAACAAACAAACAAACAAACAAACGGCGATAGCGTTCTAAGATCGTTGTAGCAGCATAAATACAAAATGTAACTAATTAGTGCACATAATTCTGCTATCGAAATCACCATTGATCATGTGGTAAGCTTCTCGAGAGAGAGAAAACAAACAGAAGCCTTGAATTCTGCTGTTGATCTCAGTAATAATCAGGACTAGATGTGAACTTTGACTACTTTGTCTGGAATGTAAGGCAGCAGGACTTACTTCAACATTCGCACAGATTTTTTAACGGGCCGTTTGTATTTTAAAATTTTGTCACAATATTATCATTCACATAAATTTGCAAACACTATACTGGCTTTATTATCAGCTTATGAAATAACAGACAGAAGAAATCTCCGTATAGCTCTAGCAATGCAGTTTTATCAACCATGGATATTGGAGTGAATTTATATAATATTCCTAATAAAGTGACGAATGCTATCTGGTCAAGCTTGTAGCCATTCAGTGTCTAGAGACCACAACATTGTCAGCCCCCTAGAAGGCCAGACAGCTGGTGCTTTTCCCAGAAATCTTTGACAGAAAATAAGGAACCATCTAGCCTCAAAAATCATCCATCTAGCCATCAAAAATCATGCAAAGATAATTCATAAAATAATCCTGGAATAATGAATGATAGAATATGACTAGCTTCTCAAAATGCTAGTGCACTCAAAGGTCTAGACTTAGATGCCATGAACAGGTTATGCTCCCTAAAGACTTGGTCCAGTTTGTGTCTTTATTAAAGAAGAAGCTTTTGAACTAATTTTCTTAATAAAAGAATTATATGTTGATGTTCGTGCCATCATCCTGCAACTACTAGCTAAGAAAGGGAGCACAAAGTGTTTGCTACTAATGCTGATACTTCAGGAATATCCGAGACAGCATCACTAAATGTTTAGACACCAAGAGATCAGAGATGGCAAGACCCATGAAGCTAGTGGACACTGAGCCTCTAGATAACTCAACCCATAACTGTGCAGCTAAATTTTTGCAATCATCATTTTTAAATTACTTTTTTTGGCAGCCTAGTTAACAGTTGGATACACAACAGCATCTAAATGGAGTTTTGTGAAATAAGTAATTTTGCATGTATGAAAACATTAAATGATGGTTATAATTTCTATTAAACATCTAAATTATACAAAAAGGCTGCGATAAAACAAAGTTACTAAGCTTTTACTTTTTCTTTTCTTGCTTTCTCAGATTTTTGTTTTTGTTACAGTTTGAACCTTACAACTTTATATTAACATGTGATACAGCCATAAATTTTGACTGTCATTCTTGATAAGTAATGAAACATTTTAATGTTGGTTTTTTTCCTTAAAAATTAGTAGTTTAGTAGTTATGCTGCTTTCAATATTTTTTTCTTATTGTAAACACAGTTTTACGACAAAAATAATTAATTTTATTTTACTGATTTCCCTAAGCTAAATTGTAGATCTTTCCTTTACTTTGCCATTTCAAAAAACAAAAAAACAAAAACAAAAAAAAAAACAAAAAAAAAAAAAAAAAAAACCCAAACAAACAAAATTGAGGTCTACAAAATTAAGGAGATAAGCTTTTATAAATGTTTGTTTGGGCGCCATTTCCATGGCAACCAATAGCGTTACACGTAAAACAAAAGCAGTATTTGAAGTTTCTTTCAAGGGCAATATAAATGGTATGAAAAATTAGTAATATCATATACAAACGAAAAATAATTTGTTCAAATCGTGTTTGGTCTTTTAAATTAACAATCAAATATGCTGTTCAAAATTAGTCCAAAACAATAATAAGGGAGTTCTTTAACTGTGTCATTAGCAAATGATTGTTGTAAGAAGTGACAAAACATCAACAAAAACCAAAACAAACTCCGTGACAAAACTTTCACCGTTGATTCATATTTTTAAATTAATCTTTCGACCAAGTTGAGACTAGCAAAGAAAGCATGATCAATGTTCAGAGTCTGTGTATGAACTGATAGGTAATGATAATATAATGTTAGACTAGAGCATATTTTCCCGTGTGTACGCGAGCTTGATGTGCTGCATACAAGAGACTACAGACACAGGTCAGGGTACCAGGGGATTGGAGGGAGAAGAGGGCCTTTCGGGTGTTCCTGAGTCTGGGCACGTGGAGGCTCGTTCCCGAGCTTTCGCCGGAAGATTCTGGAGGACTAGCGCGTGGGTCAAGTGAGTCTGTGGAGACAGCGGGTGACGAGCGCCACACCTGTGTCATCAAGAACTCAGGCTGAATGCCCCTTTCTCCTATATCCCCCGTTAGAGTTTACCTGTCCGTGCTTAGCCCTTAACCTCTCTTGTTTACATCATTATTTGTTTCAGTCGCGGCATGCTGACCCCGGGTAGTGTTTGGCGGGTGGGGGTCGGGGAGAAGGGTACGTGTGGGGTCCTGATATGAGTGATATCAGAGGGATGCTTTGTTTCGTATAGCTGCATCACTGTGCGGCTCTCGGCTTATGCTGGTGCCCGCTGGCTTTATGATTTTATTATTGGTCTGCTTGTTTGTGTTGCATTTTCGGGGTCTCCTTTTTTATTTCTTTTGGTTTGTTGGTCGGTTACTTTATTGACCGTGAATAAACTTGTATTTTGTACTGTCCTGACCTGTGTGTGTATTTGTTCACTGAGGAGCGATTGGTTTCGTCACTCGTATCGGCCATTTGAGTGTTTGTCGGACTTGTTTGACTGTTAGCATGTTTGTGTGCGTGAGCCCATGACACCCGATTGTATAACACGACAGATGACACCCTGACAAAAACATGAACTAAGAGCATGGACGACGAAATGAGAAGTGATTGGAACAGTGCTCTTGATCATGCCAGATATTTCCTAAAGAGGTGAGTTTTGAGACCAGATTTAAACCTCTTAGTACTACATAAAAGTATAAGTATTACAAAGAATGGTTATTATAATCACTGACGACTGTGAAAAGGACAGTGGGTGATGTTTTTATTATTGCTTCTTTCAGGTAAACATTAGACCAAGAAACCTATAATTTTGGGAAAGGAGAAAACTTGAACTTTGCAATAAAAGTAATGAAAATCGCCTCCCTTCGTGGATCATCGTGCTCTAAGAGTTAAAAGCTTCGAACTTAAACACAGTTTGAAGACAAAGGGAACAGAATGTCATACATAGAAAGGAAACAAAACTTCTGCCGAATTTTCTCGTCTGACACGATGGACAGAAAATAAGTGAAGGACAAGTAGATGGAAGAGACTGAGTATATCGGACGTACCGTAAATTCTTTATCAAGGTATGTCTCTTCATCAAAGTTGTCTTCACATTAAACCACACTCACTGGTGGGTTAACATGAACAATTCAAAAGATATGTCAATAATAACTCAATGCCTTCTGAGGGTTACCGAAAACCTGGCACAAGCACAGCATTCCAGAAATACAGAATACCAAAGTAACATATTTTTTGCCATCTCTTATACTTTTAAAAGTAGGTAAAGCTGGTAAAAAGTTTAAACAAAGATCAAGCATCGGATATACAACATCGAGCTGTCTACACCGGTCTTGTCTACAAGTAAGAATCACAAACACATCATCAGTCGTCTCCTTATCAAACATTCTGTTAAAAACAACTGACAGTTTGAGGACAACAGTAATATATATGCTCGAATCAGCTACAAACAATTGAAGGGGACAAGCGTATGAGGAGCATTAACAGGAACACGTACGAGCATCACCAGGTAAGTAGTAAATTTTGCATGCAGCTACGTGAAGAACAATAAGTTTTTACATAGATAAACATGTATCAAATTAATGGTAAAAAAAAAAAAAATTTTCAGCAGTCAGTTGTAGCTAAAAAATACAAATGTAATGCTGGAAATTAGCCATCTCTAAAAAAGAAAAAAAAATACAAGAGTTTATCTTAGAAAAACACGCATTTAAATGTGTTTATATTTTATTAACAATAAGACACCTGGAAAAAGGAACTAAAATGCGCCCACTGTTCCCTTGTAAATAATGTACGAGTGGGAATGCTGTGTTCGATTACCTTTAGTTCGTTTTCTGTCAACGCTCAAAAAAAGTTGAAATCACTATTATGATTCATCTGAGACAGAACAAAGCAAGTACTTGAAAAGAAAATCCCACCAACCTAAAAAATAAATTAAAAAATGTAAATAAAAAAAAAACTTGATCGTTTGTTAGATATAGAAGAATTGTTCTTCGCAAACTTGTGTTATTTCTGAAATAGATAATTTGCCAGCAATTACCCCAAGAAAGATGAAATGATGGTCAATATTGTAAAAGTGTTTAACCTGCTCTTCTGTGTTTCAAACAAAACTGAAGGGGATACAATTCAACATTTTAAAATATTAGAACTAATAACATGGGTGGAAAAAAGGCCAATCGATGTAATTATACCTGCATCCATGCCAACAACCTGAAATTTTACTTAGAAGAAAAGAATGTAAATTTATCGAGTTTTCTAAAATCTGAAACTTAAGTCTCATTAATGTCATAAAATGTATGTTTTCAATTTTAGTAGTTAGAATTGTCAATGGAGTTATTTTCATTTAAAAATAATTAGTCCAAAGACTATCGAACTTTAGTATAAAAGCTGAAGAAATCTGAATTGTGATGTTTCTTGCCTCAAGTGCAGCGCTGATGACATCGCAGGACTAGTCTTCTCCAGGTCAGTTGATTCAAAACTTTTAATTTATAAACAAATTTGGTTCATACCATGATTTGATCTTTCTGTTCATATTTTTCTTCTTTGTTTTATTTTTAGGCTTTTAAAACACAGCAGTGATAACTTCAAAAGTTTTCTGAATGGGACAGTTACAATCGACTTTATTTTTTTTTTATTCTATAACTAATACTTAACAAAAGTATTTGAAACTTGGCATGCAAGTATGTCTTCTACCACAATCGCAATAATACTTTGGTTACCATAGTCACAACAATACTTTGGTTATCACAAACATGACAAAACTTCGGAACTGTGACTATTCGAGGCTGCAGAACCAGTGCAATCATAAAGCATGATCATTCTTGAATGTTCCAGGTGTTACACGCCAGGACCGACATCATCTCTCCTTTACCTTAGATGTTTCGACTATACTTTCATCATCGAAGAGACAGTCTTCAAATGAATAAGCTGTATACACAGGTTAAAATCTGACCAAGTACGCAGAACAGCAAATGTGACCCCAAAGGACAGAGGACATAGCTCATCGAGGTACAGACTGCGACTTCCAGTGCCAAAATCAGATTGATGGTTTGGTATTCAGAAGTAACCTTAAACGGATTGTCGGTAGTACACGCTGACAAATATAAAACAATCATAACGACCATGAATCTCTCTCTCAATACCAGCAACGATAATTTGAAAAGTAAGGCTGACGTATTACCCTGGAACAACCCCGACAATATAATTTCTTACGATGCATATTTAAACACGGTATTTTATTATAATGTTGCGATGAAACCTCTAGTAGTTGCTCTGGGCGTGTCAACAAACATGGTCAGCTGTCTGGTCTTCAGACGCCAGGGAGTCAGAGACCGCATGAACCTCTGTCTCTTTACCCTGGCTCTAGTGGACATGACATTCCTCGCTTACTCTATGGCATTCACTTTCGCATACTGGATAAGAATACTGGAGCCGATAGCAGGGGAGGAGGTGTACATAAAAACTCATTATTATGCCATGGGGGTTAATTACGGCTTGCGAGAGGCCTCCACCTGTATCAGTGTCCTGATTGCTGTAGACCGCTGTCTGTGTGTTGTGTTTCCACTGCGGGCTAACACCCTCATGAGCACTAGAACCATGGGCATCCTCTTGGCTACCATTGTCATCGGCATGCAGCTGGCCTTCGTCACTACACCTGTTAAGAGGTACGTGTTTGCTGTTTACGACAACACCACAGGTGGGACAAGGTGGGCAGTGGCCCCGTCAGCTCCCTGGCAGAAGAGCGAAGTTCTCCTTGTGTACGACAAGGGAGAGGACACCCTCATGCTGATTGTCTTTCCCCTTGTCATCTTTGTCCTTGTGTCGGGATCAACGGCCACCACGGTGGTGACACTCAGAGCCGCCATGTCGTGGCGAGAGAAGACCAGCTCCACCAGTAGTGACACACAGGGCCAGCAGGTGGCGCTGACCAAGATGCTTGTCCTCGTCTCGTGCGTCTTCATCGTCAGCAAAGTGCCGTGGGTCGTCATCACCTTAGTTAGAATTTTTTACCCTGACTTCTCCCCTACCGGAAGTCAGTCCAACATCTACCGTGTGCTGGAGTTAATTGCTCATTATTTTGTCTATTTTCACAGCTCTATTAATTTCTTTATTTATTACTCGCGATCCTCCCGGTTCAAGTCCCATCTTCGCGCTAGTTGCAGTTCTTCTCACAAATTTTAATTATGTCCCATGAAGCTTTTGTTTTTGAGGTAATGGCGTGAGAAACATCCTCCAAAGATTTTTTTTTTATTTCCAAGAAAAAGCTTGTCTGAACTTTTGTAAGCACTTCGTCAATTTAAACAAACATCCAGATTTCTACTCTTCTACCTCTTATTCGTATGTGTTAATAAATTAAAAAAAATTACTATCCAATATAAGACGAAAAAAAAGATAAGCGATTTGTAGCAAATGGCTTTTTTTAAATATCAACAAAAATTTCCCCATTGATCCAGATTTTGCCGTTGTTGTAAGTTAATCTTTTTATACAGTTGAGACTAGGAAGGAAAGCATGTTCAGTGTCCAGAGTGACCTGTATGCAGAGTCTGTGTATGAGCTGATAGGTACTTAATAGCAATAGTAGAATTTTAAAACGCATTTTTCCATGTGTATGCTGGCTTGATGTGCTACAAGAGACTACAGACATCCACAGTTAACAAGAAGTATAAGCTTCCTCAAGCAGATAGCACCCTGACAAAAACATGAACTAAGTACATGGATGACGAAAGGAGGAGTGATTGGAAGAGTGCTTGACTGTGCAAAATTATTCTTGAAGAGGTGAGTTTTAAACCCGGATTTAAAAGCTTCGAACGTAAACACAGTTTGAAGACAAAGCCAAAAAAATTCAGGACATGGAAAGGAAACCGGATCTTCTGCCGAATTTTCCAGTCTGACACGAGGGAAAGAGATGAAGGAAGGACAAGCTAACGGGAAAGACTGAGTATAATTAGTAAGTTCTTCATCAAGGTATTTGAAATGATTATTCTTACTACATGTCAAATGGACATGGGAGCACAACAGAGAATCTTGGAAAAAGAGAATATAATATTTTATTATAAATTAGTGACTTAAGAGTTGCTCAAATAATAATTACACAAAGCTTTGTCACAGTTGAAATGGCCAGATATTTGTTTTGATTAAGAGTCGCCTCCATCTCAAAGTGCGAATTATTTACAATTCAAACGTTGGATCGGACATTAACCAAACCGTTAATATTTCTATACTAGATTTTCTTTTCAAATTTCTCTAGAACATATCGCTTTGTAACTTCCGGGATGCATCAGTTGTGGCCCTTTTCAATGTCTGTCGTAAATTATTCCCCTTCTAAAGATTTTTGCTCTTCTAGAGATGATTTTTCGTCTGTAAATTTCTATTTTCTTTTTACTTAACATCTGTTGTAAGTTTTTTTTTTACTTATATCTTCTGTAAGTTTTGATTTCTTTTTTACTTAAATCTTCTTTTAAGAACATTTTTGAAATCATTCGAAAAGCTCATGATGAAGTGGGACAGTCGGTCCTCCTCATATAGTTGGTGGCACTGTAAAAACGAAAATTTATTCTTGGCAGCTGTATAGTTAAGGATCAGAAGATTAGACGAGGAGGTCATCCTCACATTTTAAGTCTTTCCACAAAGTGGTAGACACCTTATTTTTAATCATTAGATATTATACTTGGTCATTTAGTATGTCAGCTATGAAACTAAAAATTCAACATTACAGG
This sequence comes from Pomacea maculata, assembly GCA_004794325.1. Taxonomy (NCBI): domain Eukaryota; kingdom Metazoa; phylum Mollusca; class Gastropoda; order Architaenioglossa; family Ampullariidae; genus Pomacea; species Pomacea maculata. The sequence goes on along the minus strand of SRHC01001752.1, from coordinate 56,331 downwards.
TTTTTTTTTTTAATGTTCAATGAATAGCCTGAATGAATACTTTAACTGCTTACTATCTCACCCGTAACTAGCAACATGTCTACAAACAGGTTATGGTATGCTTCTGTTCTTTAAAATATGGCACAAGTATTGTCTAGAGGTCTATTATTTTTACATTCATGGGTGGGAAAACATTTTTTCATCTGCCAGCATGTCTATTTTTAAAGCACAGACAGCTTCAATATTCTAGACAAACTGATTGTGAAGTGATCTCTTAACTGCTTGGTTTGCCAATTAACACTTCGGCAAAAGATGACTATTTTCAATTTTAGTGTTAACTGCCTTCATCAGTGTCACGTGAGTACTGTTAGACATTCTGGCTTATCGTCAAATTAACTGACATCTCGCATTATCATCTGTTACTGTTCCCTATAGTTGTGGCCTTAATTAACCTAGATTGTTATTTGCTGCACCTTGTGAAAAATTCTTCACATCATAGAGTGTATCACGACTGATCATTGAATATATCGAATTTTCATAATAAAACGGAAGCTACCCAACAGTCAACTGATACAAATATAAACTGTAGTATCTTGTTTTGATTCCAAGTTATGTATTCACTGCCGAGTAATATGCTTCAGTCAATATGTATGTACTCATCACCCACAACGATGACAATAATTGTCAGTATTTAGAAGAGGCCAATTTAACAGGTACGAGGAGAACTCATTCAGTCAAAAACTCCATTCATAAAGCAAGACAAAGATAACAAACACACTACCATCCAGCAGCCATGACATGTGTATGTACTCATTCAAACAAACCAATACCAGACTGGGAAACCTTTACAAGTGGCACTTAAAATTCAGTTTTGAGTTACATTAGAAGATTTTACGGAATGAATGACTACCATTGGAGAGCAAACAATTCCAAAGCTTAGGTCCATGGTGGGAAAAAGAACGGAATCTGTAAATTACACTTGAAGAAACCTCGAGACAGAAGACCACTGTCAACAGAACGGAAAACTGAAGAGAGATAAAGAGGGTGAGAGAGAGAGAGTGGGGTGAGAGAGAGCAGACTAGAAATGTAGCCAGAACTACTCCACTACATCAGAAAACAAGCAATATTGTATTTGATGAGCTCAGAGGCAATTACAAAAAGAGTATAAAATTGACGGCGATGGGTTGTGAAAATAATTCGTGCAGCAGAAAATTGTTGTGAAGAAGAGAAAAGTGGCCTGATAACAACCTGCTAAGTGCGGCACAGGACACCACACAACACAGACTTTCCAACAACTCGATCGAGAAACAAATTGATGGATAAGTGTTAAGGGGTTTACCGACATTTTATGTTTTATTCTTGTTCCCAATCACCCCCAGGGGAGCATGGGGCCGCACAGTTTATGCAGACTGTACTCTAAAGGGGTTTGTGCCCTCTCTTTATAGTTGTAATGGTATCTTTTCACCAGCTATAACATGTTTAATGTACTGTTACATGTTTATACAACGGTGTACTGTATACTGTATTGTAATAAATAAAACAAATCTGCCATGTAGCCGTTTTCTAGACCAAAGTTGTACTGACAGGTCAGAGAACTGATGGTAACTCCACGTGGTCGCTAAGTGAAGAGTTCCTGTACACCGGAAGTGACAGGATTTCAGTAGCATCTTCAGCTGGAATCTTTCTTATGGAAGTAATCCTCCTCAGTTCAAAGTTGCACAATATTAAATCTTTGATAATTTACTATTTTATCGACAGAGTATTATTCATGAAGAAGCTAAGATTTCTTGCTCGAAATGTCGCTGAAACCCGCCGTGACCTTTAACGGTTCAGTGAGGTTGATCGAGAAAAGACTATAATGTAAGTTTTGTCATCATAAAGTTTTTAGCATAGTGTTTGTCTAACTTGTTTTGACTTCAAAGGTAGTGTGTGTATTTGTGTGTGTGCGTATGTTTGTACGTTTGTGTGTCTCTCAACTACTGGCAGCGAAAGCAGACGAGAATAATCTGAACATTTTCAACTTGGAAATAAATACTTCATAGACAAAATAAACGATTTATTCATCATATTCATTCGTCTTGTCTTTTTTCTCACAAATACACAGATATAGTATATCCCACCACATGATATCTCACACACACATGCTGTCTTTTCGTTTTTTCGGCAGATGACAACTGTAAACAACTACTCACGTGAATGCAGCATCCTTGTTCTGACAATCTGTGATACATTTGTTTGACACTTTATATCCCTTCAGATATTATTTAATACTTCACTGTTGTGTTGTATGTAAATCATACAAGATACACAGACTTTAATAGGATGCTATGATTAATTGCATTGTGTAGATATTGATGATGGCGACAGCTTTGTATACTTGTTGTCAGCAGGTATCAGTTGTAAGACTCTGTGCGAAATATTATATTACTAGGAGGTAGTCTTCGTACGTGCCAATGTCGAAGGTCAATGAGACACTAAAGTTTGAAGCTTGGTTCGGATTTCATCATTTCCCTTTTATACAAGGGCATGCTAGAATGCAACAGCACTTGTCCATCCAAAAACATGTCTACATCCTGATTTTAAGTTCTCAAACTAATTCTGGTTGGAAAGGAAATATGAACGTGGTCATTTTTATCACTTTTAAATGAGAATTGGAATATTTGTACATCTAAACATTTAATGAAAAAATAGCATATCAATGTTTTACTATACATGGCACACTACTAGTAATCTCACACTATGGGATGAAAATACTGTGAATGTAATAACCTACAGTACATGCTATCAATGTTACACTATATACTATTATGTAGTAGACATGACAAACTGCTGAAACGTGTGATATAACTGCCTTACACTACAAATTAAACGAATTCTTACATCTAAAATCAGATCCAGGCAAAAGCTTCTTATTGAGGTTTGGTTACTAAACACGTGTAAATGTCAACCCTTACCTACCTGTCAGGTGTTTATCCTAGGAGTAGGTCTCCACGCGCTGTTTCTGCTGAACGCCTCTCTCATCTAACCAGACTTTTAGACTAGGATCAGTTCCTACTTTTAAGCCGAATAGTTGAAATATTGTTGACAGTCTTCTGTCGACCTTTAAGCACTCTACTCAGGTTGAGAGATTTGTGTTACTTTATTCACGTTGATATTTCTACATATTATGGGATGACTTGAAGTCATCTAGCAAGAGACATGTCTGCCATTTGGCAAGTATCTCAGTGGACACAGAAAACACTACATCTGGAACAGGACCATGCATTTTCTGGTAGCACAGCTAAGGACCATGTGACGTCACCTGGTAGCACAGCTAAAGACCATGTGACGTCACCCAGCAACGTCGTGTCACACAGTCGATGTGAATATGACGTTCCCAGTCAACAGTCACGTCCAATATGCAGCTGTCCTGTCCCTCCCCCAGTAGTTGGCCATAAAACAAGATGACACTCAATACCTCCTGTCCTTGACAGACGACATCGTGGTGAGTACTGGCGACAGCTGCGTGTGATGTGTTATTATTTATCTTATTTGTGGTTTCATTAATTATACTGCGCGCTTTCTACTGTCACGTGGTACAGGTGATGGTGGACGTCCGGCAGTGTGCTGAGAGTATAAAGACTCACACTGTCTCTAAGCACCTGTACAGACAGACATGTCGACATCAACGCTCCTCCTGCTTTTGGCTCTAACTGGCACGTGCCGTAAGTAGCATTCACTCTTACTTTGAGGACTCGAGAATAATGTTAACATTTCATCAGCAACAACACCACCATTTAGTCCTCGTAATGTTTATTGTGGACAATTAGTTGTTCTTTATCGTCGTCTGACATTACATTGAAATATATAAAAAGGTCTTCACGTTTCACTTCTCTATAGTAAGGGTTTCGTGTTACTTTATTTTATGTAATTAAAATAAATTCATAAGTTCAAAATGTCTGTTTTGCTTCGTAGGTGATAGAAAAATACATGGTCTCTAACATTTAAGACAGTGAGGATTGAAACAGCAAAATAAAAACAGTTTTGTGATGTCTACAGATTGTTCTGTGTGTCCTAAGTCCTGGACTCGACATGGCAACTCGTGTTATGCCTACATTGGGCAGCTACTTCCGTGGGTAGATGCTAGGGTAAGTTTCCGATTTTAAACTTATTTTTCCTGAGCTGACTTTTAAGCTCAAACATATCAACAGATGTCGGACACAAGACATTTAAGAAACACGACAGCTGAATAACCAGAAGAAAGAGTTAAGGAAAACACACGAGAGCATCTTATGACAATATCTCAAATAAACTGCCACATTAGGTGTCCCAAATTAAGTTGCTAGGATGATTGTTAAACACGTGATCCTGCCTTAAACGAACGTTAAAAATGTCATTGTCCGTAGGATACCCCATGCAAGAAGGTGACAGATAGTATATATATATTATTCTTTACAGAGCCTCTGCAGGGTGTTTGGTGGTCACCTCGTCGAAATCACCTCAGCCTCGGAAAACACTTTTGTTCGGAATTTGATCAACAACAAGGGCGGTAAGTGACTACATCCACGAAAGGCGCCCCATCACCTTGTAATACTGTGAAATGAGTTTTATAGCAGGTCCTTCTAGATTTTCCATACATGGACAAGCGTGTCCAGATCCTCAAGGTGTACATAGTAGCCTTTAGACTATGTTCATGCTGGAAACGGCTCCGAACGGTCGCAGTTCTATACAGACTGGTCATGACTATTCAAATATTTTATAAAAAGATATTTTTTTATACTGCAATTAATTATTGACTTGAAATATCTCTAGAAAGAATTCATGTAGTATCAAATACAATTTATATATATATTATTTGATATCAAAATCAGTATAATTAAAAAAAACTAATATTTGTTTGCTCTGGGGAGAACTGTTCTCTCTTTGACCTCTCAGCGGGCAAGGTCTGGTTAGGAATCAACGACTTGGTGCAAAATGGACGCTGGGTATTAACATTAAATGGAAGAGGTATTTCTTACTCCAACTGGGCACGAGGAGAGCCGAACAACTCGCATAATAAACAGGCCTGTGGCGCCATCTACAGCAACGGGCAATGGGATGATGAATATTGCAGTGTCTCGCGCACGTTTCCTTTTGTCTGTGAGAAGTGAGTACAGGTGTTGTCACAAAGGTAAGAATGTCACCCAGGTGTTTATTGAGAGTCATTATTGTCCCAAGTATTAAAATGGTATTTTTACCGTCTAACTAATGGGATGTTTCCTCGCAAGGTCTGTGAAGACTAACTGTAAATAATTCTTACAAAGTATTTTCTGCAGTATTCCTACATCTATAAATCTTTCAAGATCTTTACCTTTTTTTTAATAAAGAGATTTCCACTGAAATTGTGGCAAGACAATTTTGAAAACAGCTACAAACAATTTCTGAAAGTTTATTGCTTTTTACTTATTACAGAAGGCTGTGCTAGTAACAGGAGAAACAGCAGTCCACGAGGGGAGGATTCGGTAACACAGTAGTGGCAGCGAGAACCGTCTCTGGACACTGTAGGAGAATGTTTCCTGAACATTCTTTCAGTTTTATCGAAAAGACAATAAAACAATTGCACCTTACTTGAGTATGACCTCTTGTGTCTTTTCCGCTAAAATTTGTTTATTTGGTTGTTACTTCACATGACCCTCTTTGCTACAAAATGCTCAATGGAAAAAATATTGACTCTAAAAACACGATACAAATAAGTAAAAAATATTAATATTTATATTCATAAAGTACAAAGAAAAATAAGAAAAATATAAGCCCAACTCACATAATACCACAAAACAACTGTCAACATTGTTGACATATAAACATAAACATTTTACGTGCTCTTCACGTATACGTGTACGTATGATCTACGTCGAAATGACGTGAGAACCACGGTGGACGTTGACGTATAATTATGACTACTTGTTTCAGGAGGTTTGCGTGCAGTGAAGACAGTCCTCTCTCATATGCAATATATGTTCTTAGCCTCAACATTTCCAGGTATCACTGTTTCGAGTGAACGCTTGCACACGTGAACAAATACAAGAATGCAGCCACTAAAACCACACGTGCTCTCACACCTAAACATGTACAGACACACGCACTGACTTGTACACACATACACACGTGTGCACATGTACAGACAGATGCGTACCCGCACACTTAGTTGTAATTCCACGCAAACCATAAAATCTGGTCCAAGCAAGTGAAGTCCAAGGTGTTTGTATCTTTGGTTTTCCGCAGCTTTTTTTAGTCTTAATATTTGCCTAAATTGAGCAATCAATTTATATATATATACGTGTGTGTGTTTTTGTTTGTGTGTCGATTTTGTGCATGTGTTTGTGTGTGTATGGCTGTACGTTTGTGTGTCTCTCAACTACTGGCAGCAAAAGCAGACAAGAATAATCTGAACATTTTCAACTTGGAACTTGGAACGCCAACTTTACACAAAATAAACGATTTATATATTCATTCGTCTTGCCTTTTTCTTTGTGGTTTGGTGGTAGAGATGATGATGATGATGATGATGATGATGATGATGATGATGATGAGGAGGAGGAGGAGGAGGAGGAGGAGGAGGAGGAGGAGGA
>SRHC01001752.1:33404-49696 GCA_004794325.1 Pomacea maculata | reverse complement strand
GGAGGAGGAGGAGGAGGAGGAGGAGGATGAGGATGAGGAGGAGGATGAGGATGATGACGTTTCGACGTATAGAAGCTGGACTGTACAAACACCAAGCTAATTTAATTAGAGTGGTGCTTGTGGCTGATGTGGTGGACAATCATAGACGGTTGACACTGGGCATTACGTGGCATCTTCAATGATTGATTCTATTATTAATGCTGATGGCCATTTTGAAAATAAAATTGAGGTAAAATAAATGTGGTGTTGGTGGCGACAATGATGATTGCCATCTGTTGAGATAGAGGTCTATGTCACATAGCACCAGTGAGAGCGGTGGTAAACAAGTAAAGCATGTAAACATGTAAAGGTAAACACACTGGAAAGCCTTTGAACACCTACACTCTAGACTCCAGACGTAAAGAAAGGAAATCCAGGAGAAGCAGTCTCATGTTCTACCCAGGTCCAGCCAAGTTCTATGAGGCTTCTCACAACTGCACCAGCCCCCGCTTCCAGCTCGTTTCTCTCTACACATTGAGCAAGAATTTTGTGGTATCTTTTTAAGTGTTCAAAGCCTGAATGTGCATGTAAAATAAGCTTAAACTGCATTCTTTTCAGAAAAACGAGCACAAACTTTCAACATTATAAACGTGTCTAACTAAATTACAATCCTTGTTTTCTGTATTTCTCTTTCTCTTTTCCTCAACCCAAGCATGCATATTTTCTCACATAAGTCCTGGCGACTGATCAAACACTTTTGGTCACATCTACAGGCTCTCTCTCTCCAAACTACTATCATTCATTCACATGCATTAACATTCTTTTCTCAGTCTCACATGTTCACGTTAAAATCGCGTGACATGAAAGCACACACAAAGACTCTCACATACACAGGGACAGTATATACTCCCACATGGTTGCGCGCGCACACACACACACATGTTGTCTTTTCTTATTTTCGGCAGACGACAACGGTAAACAACCTTTCATGTTCCGACAATCTGCGATACGGTTTTTGGCACTTTACAACCATCGGATATTATTTAATACTTCACTGTTGTGTTGTATGTAAATCATACAAGCTATACAGACTTTAATAGGATGCTATGATTAATTTTGTAGTGTAGATATTGATGATGGCGACAGCTTTGTATGCTGTGTTGTCAGCAGATATCAGTTGTATGACTGTGTGGGAAATATTATATTACTAGGAGGTAGTCTTCGTACGTGCCAATGTCCAAGGTAAGTGAGACACTTTAGCTTGAAGCTTGGTTCGGATTTCACCATTTCCCTTTTATACAAGGACATGCGCTAGAATGCAACAGCACTTGTACATCGAGAAACATGTCTACATCCTTATTTTAAGCTCTCAAACTAATTCTGGTAGGGAAGGAAATATAAACATGGTCAATTTTATCACTTTAAATGAGAATTAGTATACTTGCGCACCTAAACATTTAATGAAAAAATAACATATGATGTCTGACTATACATGACACACTACTAGTCATCTCACACTATGGGATGAAAATACTGTGAATGTAATAACCTACAGTACATGCTATCAATGTTACACTATATACTATTATGTAGTATACATAACAAACTGCTGAAACGTGTAATATAACTGCCTGACACTACAACTGAAGAAAGTCTTACATCTAAAATCAGATAAAGGTAAAAGCTTCTTATTTAGGTTTGGTCACTAAACACGTGTAAATGTCAACCCTTACCTACCTGTCAGATGTTTATCCTAGGAGTAGGTCTCCTCTCTCCCCTGTGGTACTCCAGGGTATGCCTGCCTAGGGAACGTTGTAAGAATAGGGTCCCTGCCATCCAGAGGCGACTAAGGTGGACACCTTACCTAGAGGTTAGCCACGAATGCTATACCAGGTGCTACAAACAAAGACATGAAAAAAAGAGAGAAAGGTTTAGGGTTAGGGTTAGTCATCTAGCAAGAGACATGTCTGCCATTTGGCAAATATCTCAGGGGAAACAGAAAATACTTAATCTTGAACAGGACCATGTATTTTCTGGTAGCATAGCTAAGGACCATGTGACGTCACCTGGTAGCACAGCTAAGGACCATGTGACGTTGCCCAGCAACGTCGTGTCACACAGGCGATGTGAATATGACGTTCCCAGTCAACAGGCACGTCCAATATGCTGCTGTCCTGTCCCTCCCCCAGTAGTTGGCCATAAACCACGATGACACTCAATACCTCCTGTCCTTGACAGACGACATCGTGGTGAGTACCTGGCGACAGGTACGTGTGATGCGTTATTTCTCTTATCAGTAGTTATATTCCCCCCATTAGTTATACTGCCAACCTTCTACTGTCACGTGGTACAGGTGATGGTGGACGTCCGGCAGTGTGCTGAGAGTATAAAGACTCACACTGTCTCTAAGCACCTGTACAGGTAGACATGTCGACATCAACGCTCCTCCTGCTTCTGGCTCTCACTGGCGTGTGCCGTAAGTAGGCTTCAGTCTTACTCTGAGGACCCGAGAATAATGTTAACATTTCAGCAACAGCAACACCGTAAACTTGTAATGTTTATTGTGGACAATGGGTTGTTCTTTATCGTCGTCTGACATCACATCGAATGATAAAAAGTTATTCACGTTTCACTTCTGTATAGTAAGGGTTTCTTTTTTCTTTATTTTGTGTAATTAAAATAAATTAAATTACAGAACTTCAAAATGTTTGTTTTGCTTCGTACGTGATAGAAAAATACATGGTCTCCGACTTTTAAGACAGTGAGGATTCAAACAGCAAAATAAAAACAGGTTTGTGATGTCTACAGATTGTTTTGTGTGTCCTAAGTCCTGGACTCGATATGGCAACTCGTGTTATGCCTACATTGGGCAGCGACTTCCGTAGATGGATGCTAGGGTAAGTTTCTGATTTTAAACTTAGTTTGACCGAGCTGACTTTTAAATTGAAACATGCATCTACAGATGCGTGACAAGGCATTTAACTTGGGACACCTAATGTGGCAATTTATTTGATGTATTATGTCATAAGATGTGCCTGTAAGTTTTTTAAAAACTCTCTTTTATCTGGTTATTCAGCTGTCGTGTTTCTTTAGCTGCTAGGATGATTTTTAAGCACGTGATCCTGCTTTTTGCAAAAAAACATATTAATTATGCTTTCAACAAACGTTAACATTTTCATTGTCTCCAGGATACCCCATGCAAGAAGGTGTCCAGTACTAATCTGTTTTATTCTTTACAGAGCGTCTGCATGTCGTTTGGTTTTCACCTCGTCGAAATCACCTCAGCCTTGGAAAACACTTTTGTTCGGAATTTGATCAACAGCAAGGGTGGTAAGTGACTACATCCACGAAAGACGTTCCATCACCTTGTAATACTTGGAAATAAGTTTTAAAGCAGGTCCCCCTAGATTGTCCATACATGAGCAAGAGTGTCGTCAGATCGACATGGTGTACGTTCTAGACCATGTTCATGCTGTAGACGGCTCCGAACGGTCGCAATTCTCACCAGACTTTTTACTGAATGCTCAAATATTTTCCAAAAAGAAATTTTTGTATGTTACAATTACCTATTGACTTGAAATATTGAACTGAAAGCTTTTTTACTCATACTGCATTATTCTGGTCTGAAGCTGTCATCACTACTTTCAGGAAAACAGTTTCAATAATGACATTGAGTCCGGATAATGCAATTCATGATGCAAAGTTTGAAAAAGGCATCAGAAATAGCTCTAGAAAGATTTCCTGTAGTGATACATACAATATATATCATATATTTAAAAACTAATATTTGTTTGCTCTGCGGTGAGAACTGTTCTATCTTTGACCTCTCAGCGGGCAAGGCATGGTTGGGAATTAACGACATGGTGCAAAATGGACGTTGGGTATTAACATCTAATGGAAGACGTATTCCTTACTCCAACTGGGCACCAGGAGAGCCGAACAACTGGCGTCAGCAGGACTGTGGCGCCATCTACAGCAACGGGCAATGGGATGACGACCATTGCTCTGTCTGGCTTCCTTTTGTCTGTGAGAAGTGAGTACAGGTGTTGTCACCACAGGTGTTTATTAAGAGTCATTGTTGTCCCAAGTATTAAAATGATATTTTTACCATCTGACTAACAGGATATTTACTAGCAAGGTCTGTAAAGACAAACTGTAAATAGTTCTTACAATGTATTTTCTGCAGTATTCCTACATCTTTAAATCTTTCAAGATTTTGATCTTTTCTATAAAGTGCGTTCCACTGTTATTGTGGAAAAAAAATTGAATACAGCTACAAACTAATTTGGAAAGTTTATTCTTTTTGACTTATTACTGAAGGCAGTACTAGTAACAGGAGAAACATTTCCAGGTATCACTGTTTCGAGTGAACGCTGGCACACCTAAACATGCATAGACACACGCACAGACTTGCACACACATGCACACATATGCACATGTACACACACATGCGTACCCGCACATTTACACACACACACCTCCATACATGCAAATCCATGTACAGTATATCTATACTCACACATACACACACAGGACAAATTTTTGGTGTCAGTTGTATTTCTGTGTGGGAAATATTATATTACTAGAAGGTAGTCTTCGTGCGTGCCAATGTCCAAGGTTAGTGAGACACTTGAGCTTGAAGCTTGGTTCGGATTTCACCATACAAGGACATGCGATAGAATGCAATAGCACTTGTTCATCCAACATGTGTCTACATCCTGATTTTAAGCTCTCAAATCAGTTCTGATAGGGAAGGAAATATGGACATGGTCATTGTTATCACTTTAAATGAGAATTAGAATGCGTGCACACCGAAACATTCAATGAAAAAATAGTATATCGATGTCTTACTATACATGACACACTACTAGTAATTTCACATTATAACGGGATGAAAATACTGTGAATGTAATAACCTACAGTACATGCTATCAATGTTACAATATATGCTATTATGTAGTATACATAACACACTGCTGAAACGTGTAATATAACTGCCTGATGCTACAACTGAACAAATTCTTTCATTTAAGATCAGATGCAGGTTAGGCTTCTTATTTAGGTTTTGTCACTAAACACGTGTAAATGTTAACCCTTACCTACCTGTCAGATGTTTATCCTAGGTGTAGGTCTCCTCGCTCCCCTGTGGGACCCCGGGTTATGCTTGCCTAGCGAACATTGTAAGACTAGGGTCTCTGCCATCCAGAGGCGACTATAAGGTGGACACCTTACCTAGAAGTAAATTAGGTGTGGTAGAGCTAACGACCCCACCATGTAAAAATGCATATTACAGTAACTAAAACCAGAGAACTCGTCACGGATGGCGAGGGTAATGAAGCACGCCAGGTGACTGGACTAAGGACGGATGACAGCCAAACCCGAGAGGGAGCTGGCGCCCCGACAGTGGATTTACTGAAGCAGAGGCAAAAGTTGAGGGTGGGGTGCTGGAACTTCCAGACCTTGTACCAGACTGGCAGGATGCTCCAACTAGTCAAGGAGTTTGACAACTACAACTTGGACACCCTGGGAGTCAGTGAGGTCAGATGGACCGGCACGGGAAAGAGGAGACTAGCGTCAGGACATACCATCTTGTTCTCAGGAAGATCAGATGGTCAGCACTCTGAAGGAGTAGCACTTCTCATCAACAGAAAAATGGCAAAGGCATTGCTGGAATGGTCGCCTTATGGACCCAGGCTTTTGAGAGCAAGATTCCATTCAAAGTACACCAAGCTGACAGTGCTAGCTTGCTATGCACCAACAAATGACTCCGAGGCAGAAGACAAGGATGCTTTTTACGATCAGCTCCAGGTAGCCTCAGAGAGCGTTCGAGCTCACGATATGCTGCTCGTCATCGGCGACCTGAATGCCAAGGTGGGAAGTGACAACATCTGTCATGGGCAAGCATGGAATTAGAACCATCAATGCCAACGGAGAGAGACTGGCAGACTTTTGTGAAGAAAACAACCTACTGATTGGAGGCCCACTCTTCCCACACAAAGACATCCACAAAGCAGTGTGGATGAAATCACGAAGAACCAGATAGACCATGTCATCATAAACCAAAGATGGAGGAGCTCACTTCAAGATGTCAGAGCCTACAGATGAGCAGACGTTGCCAGTGACCACACTCTTGTGATAGCCACAGTTTCTCTGAAGAAACGTCGATTGCCAGGAAAACAGACACGTCAGCAGAGAGTGGACTCTGGCAAACTGACAGATCCAGCCACCAAACGGGCCTTTGCTATGGAAGTAAAGAACAGGTTACAGACACTAGGAGACCAACAAGAGATGACCTTAGACGATTTCAATCGAGTCTTACAGGAAACAGGAGAGAAAATACTGGGCTTCCAACGGAAAAAGAAAGAACAGTGGATCAGAGAAGAGACATGGAAGAAGATAGATGAGTCAAGTCAGCCAAACAAAAAAATCAACAGCACTAGATCTGAACGCCTGAAGAAACAACACAGAAAAAAATATACAAAACCTACAAGAGAGAGGCAAAGAGGATGACAAAAACCGGCAAAAGAGACTACATAGAGAAACTGGCAGATGAAGCCGAAATAGCAACAAGAAAAAAAAATGACCTGAAGACAAAATAAACAAACAGCTAAACAACGGGTTTAAGAACAGTGATATTCCAATGAAAGACATGAACGATAATTTTGTCGAGGGAGAGGCAGAACAACTACAGCGCTGGAGGGAACATTTTGAGTCAGTTCTGAACAGACCAGATCCTCCTCAGCTTGCAGACATCCAGCCAGCAGCTATAGACCTTGACATCTGCGCAGACCCGCCAAGCCTGGAAGATGTGACAGCAGCAGTCAAGACAATGAAGAGCGGCAAAGTACCAGGGGCAGATGGAATAAGAGCAGAGATGTTGAAAGCAGATGTGAATGTGACAGCTCCTATGCTGACTGAAATCTTCAGGCACCTTTGGGAATCAGGGCAGCTCCCTGTTGCATGGAAGACAGGGCTCATCTTCAAGTTACCCAAGAAAGGAGATCTTGGAGACTGCAATAATTGAAGGGCTATAACACTTCTTTCCCTCACCAGCAAGGTCTTCAGCAAGATTGTTCTGTCAAGACTGACGGCAACCCTTGAGAAAGACCTCCGACCATAGCAAGCAGGATTTCGCCCTGGGTGATCCTGCTCTGTACTCATCTTTATATTGCGACAGATTCTGGAGCAGAGCAACGAATGGAACACACCGCTGTACATCAATTTCATCGACCTGGAGAAGGCTTTTGACAGCATTCACAGAGAGTCCTTATGGAAGATCCTGAGGCATTACGGAGTCCCTGCAAAACTTGTCCATGTCGTTGCAATGCTGTACAACGATTTCAAATCCCAGGTTGTCTGTGACATGGAGCTCACAGACCCCTTCAACGTCAGTACTGGGGTAAAGCAGGGCTGCATTCTGTCGCCGTTCCTCTTCACCCTAGTCATGGACTGGAGCATGAAGACTTCCACTGCCAATGAGAGGAGAGGGATCAGATGGACCACGACTATGACAGCAACAGCAACGCTGGAAGTCTTGGACTTTGCTGATGACATTGCCCTGCTGTCACATCGCCACCAAGACATGCAGAAAAAAACAAATGCCTTATCAGAAACAGCTGGAAACCTTGGCTTGAAGGTCAGCGCAAAGAAAACGAAAAGTATGAGAGTGAACGCCAGAGTCCAAGACAGCATCAAACTAAAAGGAGAAGAGATTGAGGAAGCTGACAGTTTCACCTATCTTGGGTCCAAGAGATCAAACACCGGGGATGCAGAGGTGGAGATTTGAGCCCGACTGGCGAAAGCCAGCCAGGCCTTCTCCTCACTCAGGAGCACATGGAAGGCAAAAAACATCAGTCAGAAGATTCAAGTCAAATGTGATCAGCACCCTCCTTTACGGATCAGAATCATGGAAGATGACCAAAGCCATCAGTAACAGGGTTGATGTCTTCCAAAACAGATGCCTCAGGCGCCTACTAACATCTTTTGACCAAATACCATCACCAGCGAAGAGCTCTACCGAAGAACTGAAACCGAGTCCATCACCACGCAGGTTCAACGAAGGCGTTGGCGATGGATTGGACATGTGCTCCGCCAGCAGACAGCAGACCTCTCCACAGTCGCCCTACAATGGACTCCAGAAGGCCGAAGTAAACGAGGCCACCCAAAGAAAACTTGGAGAAGAACAGTGGAAAGGGAGATTAAAGGAAAGGGCTGCATATGGGTCACCTAGAGAGGGTTTCAGCCGATCGACATCGGTGGTTGAGGCCTTATGTGCAACCTGATGCACAAAGATGAATAGGAAGAAAGGTCTCCTCGCTCTGTTTCTACAGAACCCTCTCTCAGCTGACGAGACTTTTAGACGAGGGTCAGCCCCTTAGTTGCAATATTGTTCACAGTCTGTCTGTCAACATTTAAGCTCTCTACTCAGGTTGAGAGGTCTGTGTTACTTTATTCACATTGATATTTCTACATACTACATCTGGAACAGGACCATGAATTTTCTGGTAGCAGAGCTAAAGACCATGTGACGTCGCCCAGCAACGTCGTGTCACGCAGTCGATGGGACGTAGTCCAGTGAATGTGACGTTCCCATTCAACAGCCACCTCCCACACGCAGCTGTACTATCCCACCCCCAGTAACTGACCATGAAACACGATGACACTCAATAACTCCTGTCCTTGACAGACGACATCCTAGTGAGTACCTGGCGACAGCTGCGTGTGATGCGATATTTTTTATTAGTAGTAATATTACCCCCATTAGTTAGACTGCCAACCTTCTACTGTCACGTGATACAGGTGATGGTGGACGTCCCACAGTGTGCTGAGAGTATAAAGACTCACACTGTCTCTAAGCACCTGTACAGACAGACATGTCGACATCAGCACTCCTCCTGCTTCTGGCTCTCACTGGCGTGTGCCGTAAGTAGGCTTCAGTCTTACTTTGAGGACTCGAGAATAATGTTAACATTTCAGCAGCAACACCGCCATTTTGTCCTCGTAATCTTTATTGTGGACAATGAGTTGTTCTTTATCGTCGTCTGACATCACATCGAATGATAAAAAGTTATTCACGTTTCACTTCTGTATAGTAAGGGTTTCTTTTTTCTTTATTTTGTGTAATTAAAATAAATTAAATTACAGAAATTCAAAAAGTCTGGTTTGCTTCGTACCTGATTGAAAATACATGTTCTCCGACTTTTAAGACAGTGAGGATTCAAACAGCAAAATAAAAACAGTTTTGTGATGTCTACAGATTGTTTTGTGTGTCCTAACTCCTGGACTCGATATGGCAACTCGTGTTATGCCTACATTGGGCAGTCACTTCCGTGGGTAGAAGCTTCAGTAAGTTTCTGATTTTAAACTAATTTTGCCTGAGTTTACTTTTAAACTCAAACACACATCAACAGATGTGGGACAAAAGTCATTTAATTTGGGACAGCTAATGGGGCAATGTATTTGATGTATTTTGTCAGAAGATGCGTCTGTGAGGTTTTTGTTCCTCTCTTTCTTGCGGTTATTCAGCTGTCGTGTTTCTTTAGCTGCTAGGATGATTTTTAAGCACGTGATCCTGTTTCACTCATAATAACACACATTAATTATGCTTTAGACAAACGTTAAAAGTTTAATTGTCTTCAGGATACCCCATGCAAGAAGGTGTCCAGTACTAATTTGTTCTACTCTTTACAGAGCTTCTGCCGGGCATCTGGTGGTCGCCTCGTCGAAATCACCTCAGCATCGGAAAACACTTTTGTTCGGAATTTGATCAGCAGCAGGGGCGGTAAGTGACTACATCCACGAAAGGCGCCCCATCATCACCTTGTAATACTGTAAAATGAGTTTTATAGCAGGTCCCTCTAGATTGTCCATACATGAGCAAGCGTGTCTTCACATCGACATGGTGTACGTTCTAGCCTTAAGACCATGTATATGTTGGAAACGGCTCCGAACTATCGCAATTCTATAGACTTTTTATGAATACTCAGATATTTTACAAAAAGATATTTTTTGCATGTTACAATCACCTATTGACTTGAAATATAGAATTGAGAGTTTTTTAGTCATACTGCATTATTCTGGTCTGAAGCTGTCTTCACTACCTTCAAGGAAACAGTTTCAATAATGACATTGAGTCCGGATAACGCCATTCATGATGGAAGGTTTAAAAAAAAGCAGCAGGAATAGCTCTAGAAAGATTTCCTGTAGTGATAAATACAATATATATTATATATTTAAAAAGTAATATTTGTTTGCTCTACGGTGCCTGTGAGAACTGTTCTATCTTTGACTACTCAGCTGGCAAGGCATGGTTCGGAATCAACGACATGGTGCAAAACGGACACTGGGTATTAACATCTAATGGAAGAGACATTCCTTACTCCAACTGGGCACCAGGAGAGCCGAACAACGTGAATAATAACCAGGCCTGTGGCGCCATCTACAGCAACGGGCAATGGGATGATGAATTTTGCAGTAGCTCGACCACGTTTTATTTTGTCTGTGAGAAGTGAGTACAGGTGTTGTCACCACAGGTGTTTATTAAGAGTCATTATTGTCCCAAGTATCAAAACGATATTTTTACCATCTGACGAACAGGATATTTACTCGCAAGGTCTGTAAAGACAAACTGTAAATAGTTCTTACAATGTATTTTCTGCGGTATTCCTACATCTTTAAATCTTTTAAGATTTTGATCTTTTCTATAAAGTGCGTTCCACTGTTATTGTGAAAAAAAATTGAATACAGCTACAAACTAATTTGGAAAGTTTATTGCTTTTTACTTATTACTGAAGGGAGTACTAGTAACAGGAGAAACAGCAGTCCAAGAGGGTATGACTCAGTAACACAGTAGTGGCAGTGACAACCGTCTCTGGATACTGTAGGACGCAGAGGATGTTTCCTGAACATTTTTCAGTTTCATCGGAACGATAATAAACAAATGCGCATTACTTGAGTATTTTATCTTGTGATCTTTCTTGTTTCTGCTTGAAAGAGTTTGGTTATTATTGTTAAAAGAGTTTTCCAGTGCCGTCAACATTTACTAAAAAAATTCTCAATGGAAAAAAAGTCTTATATTGACGATAAAAAACCCGACACAAATAAGTCAAAGTATTAAAATACTTATTCATATCGTAAATTGAAAAATAAGAATAATATCAGCCCAACTCACATAATACCACAACACAACTGTCAACATTATTCAAAACCAAAATAGACATAAAAGTATATCCACATAAACATTTTACGTGCCCTCACGTATGCGTGTGCGTACGATCTACGTCGAAATGACGTGAGAACCGCAGTGGACGTTGGCGCATAATTATGACTAAATTGTTTCAGGAGGTTTGCGTGCAGTCAAGACAGTCCTCTCTCATATGCAATATATATAAATATTCTTAGCCTCAACATTTCCAGGTATCACTGTTTCGAGTGAACGCTTGCACACGTGAACAAATACAAGAATGCAGCCACTAACAATGCACGTGCTCGCACAGCTTAACATGTACAGACACACGCACAGACTTGTACACACATGCACGTGTCACGACCATGTCACACACTGACGTCACCTCCTCACAAGCGGTGTTCACGCGCATTCGAACAACACAAAACACAACGATATGTCCGTGGGCTTCTCGAATAATCTTTACTAAACATAACCCGCTGTCGTCTTTGCCCTAAGGTTTCTTTTCTTTTGGCTCTTACTTATCCTCTCTCTTGGAGGATAGATGGCGACAGTTCGTATACACACAAAAAGCAAAATAAAGATTAACACCTAGAAAGAAGTTGCACAAACTTTTCTCAAAACTAACTCAAATACACAGGATATTCACCATCTCCTGTCACTCATCATTATCATCTCACACTACTTTTCTAACTCAACCACCCTTGCACCAAGAAACGGAGCGCCGCTCTGGAACTCGGTCCAGAATTTAAATGGGCTCCCTGAGAGTTGATAGTAAGTTTGAAAACACTTACTGTTACTGTCCGCCAGTGTCACAGAGACTCACGAAGAAAGACGTGATCTCTGCGTCAGGAACGCTCCCACCCAATCCATGACGGGCGTACAGGTTCACTTACACACTTTCTAAACACACTAAGATACACATTCCACCCGGATCTCCGTAGGTGGCACGCACACACACCAAACTGCTATTCCGAACGCTGGGGTCGCGGAGCAACACTTCAGGACGTCGATGGACTGAACTCCGCCCTGGACGCCCGACACACGACGCAACTGGAGGACTCACTCTCTCCCCCTTGGCCCTGGACAACACCTTCGTCTTGCCCTGCATCAATTAATTATTCACGGTCTCTGTAGCCACACGTACATCCATACCTCTCTCACTGAGTTCGCCGCCTCTCTTTCTCTCTCTCAGTCGTCTGCTCCCTTCCAAAATCTTTTCTCCCCACTCCACTCTAAAATTTTGTAATATTATGAGTTCGGATTATGACGCCAAACCACGAAGCGTCAACCACACTCACACACGGGTAAGGGCAATAATCCCTGCCTACCTTTTCCTAACCACCTTTTCCTAACAACATGTACAGACACATGCGTACCTGCACACTTACACACTTACACACACACACATGCACACCTACACACATGCAGATCCATGTATATCTACAAAAACATCCACACACACGTAGATGCAGACACAGGACAAAGTTCTTGGTGTCCAACCTTAAACGAACTAAAGATGTTGACATGATTTCTTTTTAAGCGTTCAAAGCCTGAATGTGCATGTAAAATAAGCTTAAACTGCATTCTTTTCAGAAAAACGAGCACAAACTTTCAACATTATGAACGTGTCCAACTAAATTACAATCCTTGTTTTCTGTATTTCACTTTCTCTTCTCCTCAACCCAAGAATGCATATTTTCTCACATAAGTTCTGGCGACTGATCACTTGTGGTCATATGTGCAGGCTCTCTCCAAACTACTATCATTCATTCACATGCATTAACATTATTTCTCAGTCTCACATGTTCACGTTAAAATCGCGTGATATGAACGCACACACAAATACTCCTACATACACAGGTGCAGTATATACTCCCACATGGTTGCGCGCGAACACACACACACATGTTGTCTTTTCTTATTTTCGGCTGATGACAACGGTAAACAACCTTTCATGTTCCGACAAGCTGCGATACGGTTTTTGGCACTTTACAACCATCGGATATTATTTAATACTTCACTCTTGTGTTGTATGTAAATCATACAAGCTATACAGACTTTAATAGGATGCTATGATTAATTTTGTAGTGTAGATATTGATGATGGCGACAGCTTTGTATGCTGTGTTGTCAGCAGATATCAGTTGTTTGGATGTGTGGGAAATATTATATTACTAGGAGGTAGTCTTCGTACGTGCCAATGTCCAAGGTAAGTGAGACACTGTAGCTTGAAGCTTGGTTCGGATTTCACCATTTCCCTTTTATACAAGGACATGCGATAAAATGCAACAGCACTTGTCCATCCAAAAACATGTGTCTACATCCTGATTTTAAACTCTCGAACTAATTCTGGTATTTAAGGAAAAATGAACATGGTCATTTTTATCACTTTAAATGAGAATTAGTATTCTTGCACACCTAAACATTCAAGGAAAAAATATTATATCGATGTCTATACATGGCACACAACTAGTCATCTCACACTATAACGGGATGAAAATACTGTGAATGTAATAACCTACAGTACATGCTATCAATGTTACACTATATACTATTATGTAGTAGACATAACAAACTGCTGAAACGTGTAATATAACTGCCTGATACTACAACTGAAGAATGTCTTACATCTAAAATCAGATGCAGGCAAAAGCTTCTTACTTAGGTCCGGACACTAAACACATATAAATGTCAACCCTTACCTACTTGTCAGGTCTTTATCATAGGAGTAGGTCTTCTCTCTCCCCTGTGGGACCCCGCTGTACGCCTGCCTAGCGAGCTCTGTAAGAATAGGGTCCCTGCCATCCAGCTAGGCATGTCATAAGAGGCGACTACGGTGGACACCTCACCTAGAGGTAAAATAGGTTGTGGTAGGGCTAACAACCCCACCATGTAAATAAAAAAGCATGTTACAGTAACTAAGACCTTTTTTTCTTTGTACGATATGAATAGGTATTTTAATATTTTGACTTATTTCTGTCGGATTTTTTTTATTGTCAATATAAGATTTTTTTTCCATTGAGAATTCTTGTAGCAAATGTTGACGGCACTACAAAACTCTTTTAACAATAACAAACAAATTCGTTCAAGCAGAAACCAGAAAGATCACAAGATAAAATACTCAAGTAATGCGCATTTGTTTATTATCGTTCCGATGAAACTGAAAAATGTTCAGGAAACATCCTCTGCCTCCTACAGTATCCAGAGACGGTTGTCACTGCCACTACTGTGTTACAGAATCCTCCCCTCGTGGACTGCCTTCAGTAATAAGTAAAAAGCAATAAACTTTCCAAATGTGGAACGCTCTAAATAGAAAAGATCAGGAATACTGCAGAAAATACATTGTAAGAACTATTTACGGTTTATCTTTACAGACCTTGCGTAAAAATATCACTTTAGTCAGATGGTAAAAATATCATTTTGATACTTGGGACAATAATGACTCTTAATAAACACCTGTGGTGACAACACCTGTACTCACTTCTCACAGACAAAATAAAGCGTGGTCGAGCCACTGCAATATTCATCATCCCATTGCCCGTTGCTGTAGATGGCGCCACAGGCCTGGTTATTATGCAAGTTGTTCGGCTCTCCTCGTGCCCAGTTGGAGTAAGGAATGTGTCTTCTATTAGATGTTAATACCCAGTGTGCATTTTGCACCATGTCGTTGATTCCCAACCATGCCTTGCCCGCTGAGTAGTCAAAGATAGAACAGTTCTCACCGCAGAGCAAACAAATATTAGTTTTTAAATGCATAATATATATTGTATTTATTACTACAATAAATCTTTCTAGAGCTATTCCTGCTGTTTTAGAAACCTTCCATCATGGAAGGCGTTATCCGGACTCAATGTCATTATTGAAACTGTTTCCTTGAAGGTAGTGATGACAGCTTCAGACCAGAATAATGCAGTATGACTAAAAAACTCTTAATTCTATATTTCAAGTCAATAGGTGATTGTAACATGCAAAAAATATCTTTTTATAAAATATCTGAGTATTCATAAAAAGTCTATAGAATTGCGATAGTTCGGAGCCGTTTCCAACATATACATGGTCTTAAGGCTAGAACGTACACCATGTCGATGTGAAGACACGCTTGTCCATGTATGGACAATCTAGAGGGACCTGCTATAAAACTCATTTCCAGAATTACAAGGTGATGATGGGTCGCCTTTCGTAGATGTAGTCACTTACGACCCTCGCTGCTGATCAAATTCTGAACAAAAGTGTTTTCCGAGGCTGAGGTGATTTCGACGAGGTGACCACCAGATGCCCGGCAGAAGCTCTGTAAAGAATAGAACAAATTAGTACTGGACACCTTCTTGCATGGGGTATCCTGGAGACAATGAAATCTTCAACGTTTGTCCAAAGCATAATTAATATGTGTTATTATGAGTGAAACAGGATCACGTGCTTAAATATCATCCTAGCAGCTAAAGAAACAAGACAGCTGAATAACCACAAGAAAGAGAGGAACAAATAAATTTCCACATTTGCTGTCCCAAATTAAATGACTTTTGTCACACATCCGTTGATGTATGTTTGACTTTAAAAGTCAGATCAGGCAAAAAAAGTTTAAAATCAGAAACTTACCCTAGCATCTACCCACGGAAGTGACTGCCCAATGTAGGCATAACACGAGTTGCCATGTCGAATCCACAAGCTAGGACACACAGAGCAATCTGTAGACATCACAAAACTGTTTTTATTTTGCTGTTTGAATCCTCGCTGTTGTCGCGTGTCACGAGTTCGGCCTTTCTGTCAGCGCCTGGGGGCGCTCCTGTTCAGTAAGGCAGCTCACAGCAGTCGACGGTTGGCGGCTATTTTTTGTACGGTGTGCAGGGGAAAGGTCAAGGCCTTCTCCCTCTGACCGTAGCCGTGTCCTACGTCACGCTCTTGCTACGACACGTGACGTCAGCTTGAGTGCTGTGTGCTGCCGGTGGGAGCTTTGGGGGTGCACTGGTCGGGCCCCTCCCTTCCCTGTCCAAGGTTTTGGCGTGAAAAGCGTTCACGCGCCTTGGCATGGGCTGGGTGTCGTGGGCGCTGACGATTGGTCACAGCCCCTGGGCGACAGGAAGTGACCCCCAGAGAGCAGCGTCCCTCGTGGCAGTTCTGACCTGGGC
>SRHC01001752.1:14210-32552 GCA_004794325.1 Pomacea maculata | reverse complement strand
TTTTTTTTTTTTTTGATCCGTTTTTCTGTGGGTGTGTGTGGGTGTATGTGTATGCGTGTTTATACTTGTCATTAAACTGCGTGTTTGTATCGTTGTTCCCGTCTTTGTCGTGGTTTGTGCCGTGCACGGGTTTCTAGAGGTAAGTCGTAGACTGCCTCCGGCCGAGTGTCTGTGCGTGTCTGGCCGGCTGTGTGAGCGGCTGTGCGCGTGCTTCTGGCGAGGCTGTGGGTGGAACGCGACAGCTGTCTTAAAAGTCGGAGACCATGTATTTTACTATCAGGTACGAAGCAAAACAGACTTTTAGAAGTTCTGTAATTTAATTTATTTTAATTACACAAAATAAAGTAAAAAGAAACCCTTACTATAGATAAGTGGAACGTGAAGAACTTTTTATCATTTAATGTGATGTCAGACGACGATAAAGAACAACTCATTGTCCACAATAAAGATTACGAGGACAAAATGGCGGTGTTGCTGTTGCTGAAATGTTAACATTATTCTCGAGTCCTCAAAGTAAGACTGAATGCTACTTACGGCACACGCCAGTGAGAGCCAGAAGCAAGAGGAGCGTTGATGTAGACATGTCTGTCTGTACAGGTGCTTAGAGACAGTGTGAGTCTTTATACTCTCAACACGCTCCCGGACGTCCAACATCACCTGTACCACGTGACAGTAGAAGGTTGTCAGTATAACTAATGGGGGTAATATTACTACTGATAAGAGAAATAACGCATCACACGCAGCTGTCGCCAGGTACTCACTAGGATGTCGTCTGTGAAGGACAGGAGGTATTGAGTGTCATCGTGTTTCATGGTCAGTTACTGGGGGTGGGACAGGATAGCTGCGTGTGGGGGGTGGCTGTTGAATGAGAACGTCACATTCACTGGACTACGTCCCATCGACTGCGTGACACGACGTTGCTTGGCGACGTCACATGGTCTTTAGCTGTGCTACCAGAAAATTCATGGTCCTGTTCCAGATGTAGCATTTTCTGTGTCCACTGAGATACTTGCCGAATGGCCGATATGTCTCTTGCTAGATGACTTCGACTCATTCCCTAGTATGTAGAAATATCAACATGAATAGAGTAACACAAATCTCTCAACCTGAGTAGAGTTCTTAAATGTCTCCTAGTGCCTGGAACCTGTTCTTTTTTTCCATAGCAAAGGCCCGTTTGGTGTCTGGATCTTTCAGTTTGCCGGAGTCCACTCTCTGCTTCAGAGAAACTGTGGCTGTCACAAGAGTGTGGTCACTGGCAACGTCTGCTCCTTTGTAGGCTCTGACATCTTGAAGTGAGCTCCTCCATCTTCGGTTGATGATGACATGGTCTATCTGGTTCTTTGTAAATCCCATCTGGTGATGTCCAAGGTTGCCTTGTGGATGTCTTTGTGTGGGAAGAGTGTGCCTCCAATCAGTAGGTTGTTTTCTTCACAAAAGTCTGCCAGTCTCTCTCCGTTGTCATTGATGGTTCCAATTCCATGCTTCCCCATGACATGCTCCCTGCAGGTGTTGTCACTTCCCACCTTGGCATTGAGATCACCGATGATGAGCAGCATATCGTGGGCTTGAACGCTCTCCGAGGCTGCCTTGAGCTGATCGTAAAAAGCATCCTTGTCTTCTGCCTCGGAGTCTTCTGTTGGTGCATAGCAAGCTAGCACTGTCAGCTTGGTGTACTTTGAATGGAATCTTGCTCTCAAAAGCCTGGGTCCATAAGGCTTCCATTCTAGCAGTGCCTTTTCAGTTTTTCTGTTGAGGAGTAGTGCAACTCCTTCAGAGTGCTGAGAGTCTGATCTTTATGAGAACAAGATGGTATGTCCTGACGCTAGTCTCCTCTTTCCGGTGCCGGTCCATCTGACCTCACTGACTCCCAGGATGTCCAAGTGGCAGTTGTCAAACTCCTTGACTAGTTGGAGCATCCTGCCACTCTGGTACAAGGTCTGGATGTTCCAGCACCCCACCCTCAACTTTTGCCTCTGCTTGAGTAAATCCACTGTCGGGGCGCCAGCTCCCTCTCGGGTTTGGCTGTCATCCGTCATAAGTCGTGTTTACTGGTGTGATCCATTCACGTTAAAATCGCGTGCTATGAAAGCACACACAAATACTCCCACATACACAGTTACAGTATATATTCCCACATGCGCACACACACACATGTTGTCTTTTCATATTTTCGGCAGACGACAACGGTAAACAACCTTTTATGTGAATGTAGCATCCTACAATGTTCCGACAATCTGCGATACGGTTTTTGGCACTTTACAGCCATCGGATATTATTTAATACTTCACTGTTGTGTTGTATGTAAATCATCCAAGCTATACAGACTTTAATAGGATGCTATGATTAATTTTGTAGTGTAGATATTGATGATGGCGACAGCTTTGTATGCTGCGTTGTCAGCAGATATCAGTTGTATGGATGTGTGGGAAATATTATATTACTAGGAGGTAGTCTTCGTACGTGCCAATGTCCAAGGTAAGTGAGGCATTTGAGCTTGAAGCTTGGTTCGGATTTCACCATTTCCCTTTCATACAAGGACGTGCTAGAATGCAACAGCACTTGTCCATCCAAAAAAATGTCTACATCCTGATTTTAAGCTCTCAAACTAATTCTGGTAGGGAAGGAAATATGAAGGTGGTCATTTTTATCACTTTTAAATGAAAATGAGAATAGGAACACCTCCTAAACATGTAATGAAAAAATGGAATATCGATGTCTGACTATACATGACACACTACTAGTCATCTCACACTATAACGGGATGAAAATACTGTGAATGTAATAACCTACACTAGATACTATCAATGTTACACTATATACTATTATGTAGTATACATGACAAACTGCTGAAACGTGTAATATAACTGCCTGACACTACAACTGAAGAAAGTCTCACATCTAAAATCAATGCAGGCAAAAGCTTCTTGTTGAGCTTTGGTCACTAAACACGTGTAAAAGTCACCCATTACCTACCTGTCTTAGGTGTTTATCCTAGGAGTAGGTCTCCTTGCTCCCTTGTGGGACACCGGGGTATGCTTGCCTAGCGAGCATTGTAAGACTAGGGCCCCTGCCATCCAGCCAGGCATGTCGTAAGAGGCAACACCTCACCTACAGGTAAATTAGGTTGTGGTAGGGCTAACAACCCCACCATGTAAAAAAAGCATGTTACAGTAACTAAGACCAGAGAACTCGTCTCGGATGGCGGAGGTAATGAATCACACCAGGAAACCCGACTTATGACCGACGACAGCCAAACCGGAGAGGGAGCTGGCGCCCCGACAGTGGATTTACTGAAGCCGAAGCAAACGTTGAGGGTGGGGTGCTGGAACGTGCAGACCTTGTACCAGACTGGCAGGATACACCAACTAGTCAAGGAGTTTGACAACTACAACTTGGACATCCTGGGAGTCAGTGAGGTCAGATGGACCGACACGGGAAAGAGGAGACTAGCATCAGGACATACCATGTTGTTCTCCGGAAGATCAGACGCTCAGCACTCTGAAGGAGTAGCACTTCTCATCAACAGAAAAACTGAAAAGGCACTTGTGGAATGGAAGCCTTATGGACCCAGGCTTTTGAGAGACTAAGATTCCATTCAAAGTACACCAACAGAAGACTCCGAGGCAGAAGACAAGGATGCTTTTTACGATCAGCTCTAGGCAGCCTTGGAAAGCGTTCAAGCCCACGATATGTTGCTCATCATCGGCGATCTCAATGCCAAGGTGGGAAGTGACAACACCTGCAGGGAGCATGTCATGGGCAAGCATGGAATTAGAACCATCAACGACAAGGAAGAGAGACTGGCAGACTTTTGTGAAGAAAACAACCTACTGATTGGAGGCACACTCTTCCCACATAAAGACATCCACAAGGCAACGTGGACATCACCAGATGGGAGCACAAAGAACCAGATAGACCATGTCATCATCAACTGAAAATGGAGGAGCTCACTTCAAGATGTTAGAGCCTACAGAGGAGCAGACGTTTCCAGTGACCACACTCTTGTTTCTCTTGTTTTCTCAAGTTTCTCTGAAGCTGCGTCGATCACGAGGAAAACAGGCATGCCAGCAGAGAGTGGACTCCCACAAACTGAAAAATCCAGCCACCAAACGGGCCTTTGCTATTGAAGTAAAGAACAGGTTCTAGGCACTAGGAGACATTTAACTTTAAGCTCTCTACTCAGGTTGAGAGATTTGTGTTACTCTATTCACGGTGATATTTCTACATACTAGGGGATGACTCGAAGTCATCTAGCAAGAGACATGTCGGCCATTCGGCAAGTATCTCAGGGGACACAGAAAATACTACATCTGCAACAGGACCATGAATTTTCTGGTAGCACAGCTAAAGACCATGTGACGTCACCTGGTAGCACCGCTAAAGACCATGTGACGTCACCTGGTAGCACAGCTAAAGACCATGTTACGTCGTCCAGCAACGTCGTGTCACGCAGTCGATGGGACGTAGTCCAGTGAATGTGACGTTCCCATTCAACAGTCACGTCCCACACGCAGCTGTCTTGTCCCACCCCAGCAACTGACCGTGAAACACGATGACACTCAATACCTCCTGTCCTTGACAGACGACATCGTGGTGAGTACTGGCGACAGCTACATGTGATGCGTTATTTCTCTTATCAGTAGTTATATTACCCCCATTAGTTATACTGCCAACCTTCTACTGTCACGTGATACAGGTGATGGTGGACGTCCGGCAGTGTGCTGAGAGTATAAAGACTCACACTGTCTCTAAGCACCTGTACAGGCAGACATGTCGACATCAACGCTCCTCCTGCTTCTGGCTCTCACTGGCGTGTGCCGTAAGTAGGCTTCACTCTTACTTTGAGTCATCATCATCATCAAACTCTTCCTGCATCAGGTTGCACATAAGGCCTCGACCAGAGTCCGCCACCGATGTCGATCGGCTGAGACCCGCTCCAGGTGACCCCATGTCCAGCCTTTTCCTTTCATCTCCCTTTCCACCATTCTTCTCCAAGTTTCCTTTGGGCGGCCTCGTTTTCTTCGTCTGTCTGGAGTCCATCGTAGGGCGACTCTAGAAAGGTCTGCTGTCTGCTGGCGGAGCACATGTCCAATCCATCGCCAACGCCTTCGTTGAACCTGCGTGGTGATGGACTCGGTTTCAGTTCTTACTTTGAGTACCCTAGAATAATGTTTACATTTCAGCAGCAACACGGCCATTTTGTCCTCGTAATCTTAACTGTGGACAATCAGTTGTTCTTTATCGTCGTCTGACATCACATTAAATGATAAAAAGTTCTTCACGTTTGACTTTACTTTAGTAAGGGTTTGTTTTTACTTTATTTGTGTAATTAAAATAAATTAAATTACAGAACCTCAATATGTCTGTTTTGCTTCGTAGGTGATAGAAAAATACGTAGTCTCTAACTTTGACGACAGTGAGGATTCAAACAGCAAAATAAAAACAGTTTTGTGATGTCTACAGATTGTTTTGTGTGTCCTAACTCCTGGACTCGATATGGCAACTCGTGTTATGCCTACATTGGGCAGCCACTTCCGTGGGTAGTTGCTAGGGTAAGTTTCTGATTTTAAACTTATTTTGCTTCAGCTGATTTTCAAACTCAAACATACATCAACAGATGTGGGACAAAAATCATTTAACTTGGGACAGCGAATGTGGCAATGTATTTGATGTATTGTTTCAGTAGATTCGTCTGTAAGTTTTTTTAAATCTCTTTCTTCTGGTTATTCAGCTGTCGTGTTTCTTTAGCTGCTAGGATGATTTGTAAACACGCGATCCTGCTTTATGCATAATAACACATTAATTATGCTTTGGACAAACGTTGAAAATTTCATTGTCTCCAGGATACCCCATGCAAGAAGGTGTCCAGTACTAATTTGTTCTATTCTTTACAGAGCCTCTGCAGGGCGTTTGGTGGTCACCTCGTCGAAATCACCTCAGCCTCAGAAAACACTTTTGTTCGGAATTTGATCAACAGCAGGGGCGGTAAGTGACTACATCCACGAAAGGCGACCCATCATCACCTTGTAATACTGTGAAATGAGTTTTATAGCAGGTCCCTCTAGATTTTTCATGCATGAGCAAGCGTGTCTTCAGATCCTCAGGGTGTACATACTAGCCGTTAGACCATGTTCATGCTGGAAACGGCCCCAAACTATTACAATTAAATACAGACTTTTTATGAATACTGACATATTTTACAAAAAGATATTTTTGCATGTTACAATCACCTATTGACTTGAAATATAGAACTGAAAGGTTTTTTAGTCATACTGCATTATTCTGGTCTGAAGCTGTCATCACTACCTTCAGGGAAACAGTTTCAATAATGACATGGAGTCCGGATAACGCCATTCATGATGGAAGGTTTAAGAAAAGCAGCAGAAATAGGTCTAGAAAGATTTCCTGTAGTAATAAATACAATATATATCGTATGTTTAAAAACTAACATTTGTTTGCTCTGCGGTGCCTGTGAGAACTGTTCTATCTTTGAAATCTCAGCGGGCAAGGTCTGGTTGGGAATCAACGACTTGGTGCAAAACGGACGTTGGGAATTAACATCTAGTGGAAGACGTATTCCTTACTCCAACTGGGCACGAGGAGAGCCGAACAACTGGCGTAACCAGGCCTGTGGCGCCATCTACAGCAACGGGCAATGGGATGATGAATTTTGCTCTGTCTCGCAAATGTTTCCTTTTGTCTGTGAGAAGTGAGTACAGGTGTTGTCACCACAGGTGTTTATTAAGAGTCATTATTGTCCCAAGTATCAAAATGGTATTTTTACCACCTGACTACAGTGATATTTTTGGCAAGGTCTGTAAAGACAAACCGTAAATAGTTCTTACAATGTATTTCCTCCGATATTCCTACTTCCTTGAATCTGTCAAGACTGCTCTGTTGCATAAAGAGATTTCCACTGTTATTGTAGCAAGACAATTTTGAATACAGCTGTAAACAGTTTTGAAAAGTTTATTGCCTTTTACTTATTACAGAAGGCTGTACAAGTAACAGGAGAAACAGCAGTCCACGAGGGGAGGATTTGGTAATACAGTAGTGGCAGTGACAACCGTCTCTGGATACTTTAGGAGGCAGAGGATGTTTCCTCAACATTTTTCAGTTTCATCGGAACGATAATAAACAAATGCACATTACTTAGGTATTTTATCTTGTGATCTTTCTTGTGTCTGCTTGAAAGAGTTTGGTTGTTATTGTTAAAAGAGTTTTCTAGTGCCGTCAACATTTGCTACAAAAATTCTCAATGGAAAAATATCATATTGACTATAAACAACCTGACACAAATAAGTGAAAAAATTAAGATATCTATTTACATCGTACAAAGAAAAAAATGAATAATATTAGCCCAACTCACATAATACCACAAAACAACTCTCAACATTGTTCAAAACCAAAATAGACATAAAAGTATATCCACATAAACATTTTACGTGCTCTTCACGTATACGTGTGCGTGTGATCTACGTCGAAATGACGTAAGAACCGCGGTGGACGTTGGCGCATAATTATGACTAATTGTTGGGAATCAGGGCAGTTCCCTGATGCGTGGAAGACAGGGCTCATCTTCAAGTTACCCAAGGAAGGAGATCTTGGAGACTGCAATAATTGAAGGGCTATAACACTTCTTTCCCTCACCAGCAAGGTCTTTAGCAAGATTTTTCTGTCAAGACTGACGGCAACCCTTGAGAAAGACCTCCGACCACAGCAAGCAGGATTTCTCCCTGGGCGATCCTGCTCTGAACACATCTTTATTCTGCGACAGATTCTGGAGCAGAGCAATGAGCTGTACATCAATTTCATCGACCTGGAGAAGGCTTTTGACAGCATTCACCGAGAGTCCTTATGAAAGATCCTGACGCATTACGTAGTCTCTAAAAACTTGTCCATGTCGTTGCAATGCTGTACAACGATTTCAAATCCCAGGTTGTCTGTGACATGGAGCTCACAGACCCCTTCAACGTCAGTACCGGGGTGAAGCAGGGCTGAATTCTGTCGCAGTTCCTCTTCACCCTAGTCATGGACTGGAGCATGAAGACTTCCACTGCCAATGAGAGGAGAGGGATCAGATGGACCACGACTATGACAGCAACAGCAACGCTGGAAGACTTGGACTTTGCTGATGACATTGCCCTGCTGTCACACCGCCACCAAGACATGCAGGAAAAAACAAATGCCTTCTCACAAACAGCTGGAAACCTTGGCTTGAAGGTCAGCGCAAAGAAAGGAAAAGTATGAGAGTGAACGCCAGAGTCCAAGACAGCATCAAACTAAATGGAGAAGAGATTGAGGAAGTTGACAGTTTCACCTATCTTGGGTCCAAAAGGTCAAACACCGGGGATGCAGAGGTGGAGATTAGAGCCCGACGGGCGAAAGCCAGCCTGGCCTTTGCCTCACTCAGGAGCACATG
Organism: Pomacea maculata; assembly: GCA_004794325.1. Classification (NCBI taxonomy): domain Eukaryota; kingdom Metazoa; phylum Mollusca; class Gastropoda; order Architaenioglossa; family Ampullariidae; genus Pomacea; species Pomacea maculata. The sequence continues at coordinate 24,130 of SRHC01001752.1, read as the reverse complement.
GAAGAGAAAAAACATCAGCCAGAAGATCAAACTGAGAATCTTCAAGTCAAATGTGATCAGCACCCTCCTCTACGGATCAGAATCATGGAATATGACAAAAAACGTCAGTAACAGATTGGACGTCTTCCAAAACAGATGCCTCAGGCGCCTACTTAACATCTTTTGGCCAAATAAGATCACCAACGAAGAACTCCAGCGAAGATCTGAAACCAAGTCCATCACCACGCAGGTTCAACGAAGGCGTTGGCGATGGATTGGACATGTGCTCCGCCAGCAGACAGCAGACCTCTCCACAGTCGCCCTACGATGGACTCCAGACGGCCGAAGAAAACGAGGTCACCCAAAGAAAACTTGGAGAAGAACAGTGGAAAGGGAGATGAAAGGAAAGGGCTGGACATAGGGTCACCCAGACGATCGACATCGGTGGTTAAGGCCTTATGTACAACCTGATGCACAGAGAGAAATAGGAAGATAGGTCTCCTCGCTCTGTTTCTACAGAACCCTCTCTCAGCTAACGAGACTTTTAGACGAGGGTCAGCCCCTTAGTTGCAATATTGTTCACAGTCTGTCTGCCAACATTTAAGCATTCTACTCAGGTTGAGAGATCTGTGTTACTTTATTCACATTGATATTTCTACATACTACATCTGGAACAGGACCATGCATTTTCTGGTAACACAGCTAAAGACCATGTGACGTCGCCCAGCAACGTCTTGTCACGCAGTCGATGTGAATGTGACGTTCCCATTCAACAGGCATGTCCCACGTGCAGCTGTCCTATCCCACCCCCATTAACTGACCATGAAACGCGATGACACTCATCCTGGTGAGTACCTGGCGACAGCTGCGTGTAATGCGTTATTTCTCTTATCAGTAGTAATATTACCCCCATTAGTTAGACTGCCAACCTTCTACTGTCACGTGATACAGGTGATGGTGGACGTCCGGGAGCGTGCTGAGAGTATAAAGACTCACACTGTCTCTAAGCACCTGCACAGACAGACATGTCGACATCAACGATCCTCCTGCTTCTGGCTCTCACTGGCATGTGCCGTAAGTAGGCTTCAGTCTTACTTTGAGGACTCGAGAATAATGTTTACATTTCAGCAGCGACACCGCCATTTTGTCCTCGTAATCTGTATTGTGGACAATGAGTTGTTCTTTATCGTCGTCTGACATCACATTAAATGATAAAAAGTTCTTGACGTTTCACTTCTCTATAGTCAGGGTTTTTTTTACTTTATTTTGTGTAATTAAAATAAATTAAATTACAGAACTTCAAAAAGTCTGGTTTGCTTCGTACCTGATTGAAAAATACATGGTCTCCGACTTTTATGACAGTGAGGATTCAAACAGCAAAATAAAAACACTTTTGCGATGTCTACAGATTGCTCTGTGTGTCCTACCTTGTGGACTCGACATGGCAACTCGTGTTATGCCTACATTGGGCAGCCGCTTCCGTGGGTAGAAGCTACAGTAAGTTTTTGGTTTTAAACTAATTTTGCCTGAGCTAACTTTTAAACTCAAATATACATCAACAGATGTGAGACAAAAGTCATTTAATTTGGGACAGCAAATGTGGCAATTTATTTGATGTATTGTTTCAGAAGATTCGTCTGTAAGTTTTTTTAAATCTCTTTCTTGTGGTTATTCAGCTGTCGTGTTTCTTTAGCTGCTAGGATGATATTTAAGCACGTGATCCTGTTTCACTCATAATAACACACATTAATTATGCTTTAGACAAACGTTAAAAGTTTAATTGTCTCCAGGATACCTCATGCAAAAAGGTGTCCAGTACTAATTTGTTCTATTCTTTACAGAGCGTCTGCAGGGCGTTTGGTGGTCGCCTAGTCGAAATCACCTCAGCCTCGGAAAACACTTTTGTTCAGAATTTGATCAGCAGCAGGGGCGGTAAGTGACTACATCCACGAAAGGCGCCACATCATCACCTTGTAATACTGTGAAATGAGTTTTATAGCAGGTCCCTCTAGACTTTCCATACATGAGCAAGCGTGTCTTCAGATCGACATGGTGTACGTTGTAGCCTTAAGACCATGTATATGTTGGAAACTGCTCCGAACTATCGCAATTCTATACAGACTTTTTATGAATACTCAGATATTTTACAAAAAGATATTTTTGCATGTTACAATCACCTATTGACTTGAAATATAGAAATGAGAGTTTTTTAGTCATACTGCATTATTCTGGTCTGAAGCTGTCATCACTACCTTCAAGGAAACAGTTTCAATAATGACATGGAGTCCGGATAACGCCATTCATGATGGAAGGTTTAAAAAAAAGCAGCAGGAATAGCTCTAGAAAAATTTCCTGTAGTGATAAATGCAATATATATTATATATTTAAAAAGTAATATTTGTTTGCTCTACGGTGCCTGTGAGAACTGTTCTATCTTTGACTACTCAGCGGGCAAGGCATGGTTGGGAATCAACGACATGGTGCAAAATGCACACTGGGTATTAACATCTAATGGAAGAGACATTCCTTACTCCAACTGGGCACGAGGAGAGCCGAACAACTTGAATAATAACCAGGCCTGTGGCGCCATCTACAGCAACGGGCAATGGGATGATACATATTGCAGTGTCTCGCGCACGTTTCCTTTTGTCTGTGAGAAGTGAGTACAGGTGTTGTCACCACAGGTGTTTATTAAGAGTCATTATTGTCCCAAGTATCAAAAAGATATTTTTACCATCTGACTAACAGGATATTTACTAGCAAGGTCTGTAAAGACAAACTGTAAATAGTTCTTACAATGTGTTTTCTGCGGTATTCCTACATCTTTAAATCTTTCAAGATTTTGATCTTTTCTATAAAGCGCGTTCCACTGTTATTGTGGAAAAAAATTTGAATACAGCCACAAACAAATTTGGAAAGTTTATTGCTTTTTACTTATTACTGAAGGCAGTACAAGTAACAGGAGAAACAGCAGTCCAAGAGGGGATGACTCAGTAACACAGTAGTGGCAGTGACAACCGTCTCTGGATACTGTAGGAGGCAGAGGATGTTTCCTCAACATTTTTCAGTTTCATCGGAACGATAATAAACAAATGCACATTACTTGAGTATTTTATCTTGTGATCTTTCTTGTTTCTGCTTGAACGAATTTGGTTGTTATGGTTAAAAGAGTTTTCTAGTGCCGTCAACATTTGCTACAACAATTCTTAATGGAAAAAAATTCTTATATTGACGATAAAAAATCCGACAGAAATAAGTCAAAATATTAAAATATCTATTCATATACACAGACTTGTACACACATGCACATGTGTCACGACCACGTCACACACTGACGTCACCTCCTCACACGCGGTGTTCACGCGCATTCGAACAACACAAAACACAACGATATGTCCGTCGGCTTCTCGAATAATCTTTACTAAACATAACCCGCTGTCGTCTTTGCCCTAAGGTTTCTTTTCTTTTGGCTCTTACTTATCCTCTCTCTTGGAGGATAGATGGCGACAGTTCGTATACACACAAAAAGCAAAATAAAGATTAACACCTAGAAAGAAGTTACACAAACTTTTCTCAAAACTAACTCAAATACACAGGATATTCACCATCCCCTGTCACTCATCATTATCATCTCACACTACATTTCTAACTCAACCACCCTTGCACCAAGAAACGGAGCGCCGCTCTGGAACTCGGTCCAGAATACAAATGGGCTCCCTGAGAGTTTATAGTAAGTTTGAAAACACTTACTGTTACTGTCCACAGCGTCACTGAGACGCACGCAGAAAGACATAATCTCTGCGTCAGGAACGCTCCCACTCAATCCTCGACGAGCGTACAGGTTCACTTACACACTTTGTAAACACACTAAGATACATTCCACCCGGATCTCCGTAGTTGGCACGCACACACACCAAACTGCTGTTCCCAACGCTGGGGTCGCGGAGCAACACTTCAGGACGTCGATGGACTGAACTCCTCCCTGGACGCCCGACACACGACGCAACTGGAGGACTCACTCTTTTCCCCCTTGGCCCTGGACAACACCTTCGTCTAGCCCTGCTTCAATTAATTATTCACGGTCCCTGTAGCCACACGTACATCCAGACCTCTCTCGCTGAGTTCGCCGCCTCTCTTTCTCTCTCTCAGTCGTCTGCTCCCTTCCAAAATCTTTCCTCCCCACTCCACTCTAAAATTTTGTAATATTTTGAGTTCGGATTATGACGCCAAACAACGACGCATCAACCACACTCACACACGGGTAAGGGCAATAATCCCTGCCTACCTTTTCCTAACCACCTGTTCCTAACAACAGCTACAGACACATGCGTACCTGCACACTTATACACACACATGCACACCTATACACACACATGCACACCTACACACATGCAGATCCATGTATATCTATAAAAACATTCACACACACACGTAGATGCAGACACAGGACAAAGTTCTTGGTGTCCAACCTTAAACGAACTAAAGATGTTGACATAATTTCAAAAATAATCTGGAGGCTGCGTTTCACAATGGGTTATAACCACCATCAAAGCACAGTGAACAAAACATTTTGCACAGCTGTTATCTGCCTCCTGATGGATTGTAATATGTATACATACGTCTTGCTATAACATTTTCCTGAAATTTACAGAATGTATTAGAGAATGTTTTTGACAGGCACACAGTGCGTTTGATTGATACTCAAAGCGGTGTACAGATAACGAACACTGACCAACAAGACCAGAATAATGCCATTGAAACTCCTACCTTTGTAGTCGATGTGTCTTGGAGATCATGACACGAGTAAGCAAACTGCCCCAAACAGGTGTTTCCTTGAAGCCTTAAGAAGTCTTGTGAAATATGAAGTGTCATGACCACTGTAGGCCCACCGACAATCTTTTTGCCAAAAGGAGCGTTTTAGCGACCAGGACAAACAAGAGTTGTCTATGAGTTTGCTGGAGCTTCTTTATGAACGCAGTTTTGAGCTTAAACTTTAATGATCCGTTGTCCTCATGTCACCTTTGTACCCAAGTGCTCAGCAGAGATATTCAGACAGACCCTTAGGCACACTTTCACATGGACACATTCCACACACACACACTGACACTTAACTCACATACCACTGTGCACACACACACACACACACACACACGCACCAACACACACACACACACACACACACACACACATTCACGTTCAATACCCAAGATACCCAACAGTTTGAGCACACGAAGAAGGGAGCAGTGAAGGCAGATAGCTAATAAATACTTCAATATAATCTCAGTATTATTTACTCAGGTACAACACACCCATCAGACAAGTGGTTTTCTGTTGACAGTGAAGCCTAGTACATGAATTCTTGTTTCGGAAAGTATATTTTCTGTACACAAAGCAAATTACCTGTGTGATTTTAAAAATAATTGTAACTGCCCTAAAGTGTCAGATAAACAAGAGCTATCGGAGGGAAACAATTGTGAACCACAAAAAAAAAAAAAAAAATCTTTGGAATTTTTTTTCCATAAACGCTTGAAACTTTTATGAATGCATTTTTATCAGTACAAAGAAAAGTTTGTAAAATTCGGCTTTCTAGAACTTTTTAAAAATCATTTTTCTTGAGTATAGGTAATAGATTTAGAAAAATGCTTACTGAATTTCAAAACTATTATCTTTGTCAACATGCTTATCCTTAACAATGAAATTGCCGACGACAATAATATAAGGCGACATTTTTTTAAAGTATATAAATTCCTATCTAAATGCTGGGTTCCATTTTTTCCAAAGAAACATTTTCATAAATTGCAGTTGTGGTCAGTCACAGAAGACACTTTGCTTAATTTGTGGTAAGGCTGTTGGAACTGAAGGTGGCGGCCATTTTAGTATGAAGCACCAACAAGAAAGACTTCTGAAAACCTAACTTGTAAACTTCTTCGTTGAATATTTATCGCTTCTTTGTGAAAATATTATATTTTACAAACATACTTATTTCTAAGAGACTTTTTCGAATCGAAAGAATCGGAAGTTATATTTAATAAAATTCGTATTTTTGTGGGACAGTAATATTATTGGATCACATCTCACAATTAAGCTAATTAATAAATTTGCTATGGGATAATTAATAAGGTAATTTCTCTTGACCTGAACCGAACCACTGCACGAATTAAGCTCATTCTGTTTCAAATTGTCTTCAATGCAATATTCTAGATGAACCAGGTTTGACCTGATCTCACCTTAACTGTCATTTACTATTACAAAATAATTTGTCAGCAGACCGGGTTCTGTTTGTCACAGAAGTCTTTCATAAAGCCAGATGCTTCAATAAAGGTAGATTGGTATTATTTACTAAGCCTTCTGAAGACGGGCCTCATGCTACTGGCATGAAATAAATTCTCTCGTAAAATTTATACGTAAATGAACTGACTAATAACTGATTCTTAAAGACTAGTGTTCAGCAACCAGAAGTCGACAAGGAAACTAAAAAGACCTGCTACTCGTGTCTTTTAATTTCATTCATTATCTTGTTATCTGCCATAATGAATATATCTTTAACTATCTCAGGCAGCGATCCTAAAACTAAAATATCATTTCTTCCTTGGAATAACCCAGATAATATTTTAAGCTATCAAGCCTACACAGACACAGTATTTCATTATAACAACATATTGAAACCTTTAGTTATAAGTGTGGGCGTGTCCACCAACATCATCAACTGTGTGGTGTTCACTCGCCAAGGACTGAGAGACCGCATGAACCTCTGTCTCTTTGTCCTGGCGCTGGTAGACATGACTTACCTGGCCTACTCTCTCATATTTACTCTCGCCTTCTGGATTAGATTGCTGGAGCCGATACTAGGTGAGGAGGTGTATCAGAAGACCTACTATTATGCTACAGGTGCCAATTTCGGGTTTAGAGAGACCTCAGCCTGCATCAGTGTATTAATTGCTGTAGAGCGCTGTGTGTGTGTCGTCTTTCCTCTCCGTGCCAACAATCTCATGAGCACCAGAACCATGGGCATCCTGCTTGTTGCCATAGTGATTGGGATGCAGCTAGCGTTCGTTACGACACCTATTAAAAGGTATGTGCTTCCTACCTACGACAACACCACGGGCGAGACGAGGTGGAGGATGGTTCCGTCAGCTGCCTGGCAGAAGAGCGAAGGTCTTCTCCGCTACGATGTCATCGAGGACACGATCATGATGGTCATCTTTCCCCTGGCAACCTTCATCCTGGTGTCGGGGGCAACAGCCACCACGGTAGTCAAGCTGAGAGCCGCCATGTCGTGGAGGGAGAAGACCAGCTCCACCAGTAGTGATGCTCAGGTCCAGCAGGTGGCGCTGACCAAGATGCTTGTCCTCGTCTCGTGCATCTTCATCGCCAGCAAAGTGCCGTGGATCGCACTCACTGTGGCTCGCATTTTCTATCCCGACTTCTCTCCGTCTGGTCGTCAGTCCAACTTGTTCCGGGTGGCAGAGCTGATGGCCTTTTACTTCCCCTACGTCCACAGCGCCGTCAACTTCTTCATCTACATCTCGCGGTCATCGAGATACAAGTCTGAGCTGCGGGCAATCTGTAATTGTTCTTATCACAGTTATTTTTACAAGGGGTGTGCATAGATATCTTCGAGATTCTCAGGAACCTGCTAGCAGTGGATAGAAGGTTTTTTTTTAAATTTTTTGAAATTTATATCACAGTCAAATTTTAATACATTATACCAGAATATGTATAAGTAATTGAGTATCGTTAGTCTATACAGTCATAAAATGTTCTTTTGTATTAAGTTTTATTAAGTTGGAAAAAATTAAAGTTTATTTTACTGCTTAGTAAGTTATCGTATTTAATGGGTGGTTTATAAAGGTTATAAAAATGTCATATTATACAACTATGTAATGCTTAAGAAATGACTCCTAAGGCCAGTAAATGTGGTACACCATATTGCATTTATTTATGAAAACCAATAGTATTTTTAGCTGAACGAAAATTCGATATTTACATTTAATATTAGCCGGTATGAAGACAGTTCTCTAAGAATATATATATATACACACATAAGTAGTTAACCAGTTTTTACATGAAGGCAATGTAAAAGCTACAAAACTTGGTCAGTCATCTATACCCTTCTGTCCAGTTAAGGACATCTTTTAGACAAAAAAAAAAAAAAAGGAAGAGTTTTTGTGACGAACAATAATAAAGTTTGCAAAATTAAATTTATGGACCGTTATTAATATATCCGCCCACTGTACTTTAAAAACTAACTGGATGCATAAATATGGCTGAACAGTGTTATTTATTTATTTCTTCTTGAATCTCAGTCGCTGGATATTGAAGGTTCAGGTGACTTGCAGGTCTGGAAATCAGTCGTCTTTGATTATCTAAACATCAGCGTGTTTTATACTTAGCTAATTGATATGCAGATAAGGTAAGCAAATATGAAGCTGGGAAATTTATACAAAGTGTTTGCTACGCATCATGCCATTGTAAACACACTCACACATTATGATAATACATCTTGGCCGTAGAAATATTTTTTATTATGTCGCAAGTGTGATTGACAAATCTCTGCATTTTTCATTTTTTCTTAACAAAAATACAAGGAAGAGCATATTGGTCAAAAGACTAAACTCTGATCCACAGGGAGATACATAGCAATATGTAATGATACGATATCAACGGTCTTTTCCGTTTTTTTTTCAGGATTGTTTGTCCATCGCGGTAATTACTAATAAATGACATAAAATACATATTAACTATAAGTATTAACTATAAGCCCCACGTATTTGCACAATATCGATTAATTAAAGAACATATTAAAACAATATCTTGACACACCTCTCTTGTTTCACTTCACACCACTTTCACTTCACCATTTCTTCATTATTACCGATAAGACATTTGTGTGAGACCTAGTGAATCACACAGTTCTGTCCTCAGAAGTATTTCTTGTAATATATTTGAATTGATCAAACATAAATCATTCAATGATAGCTTGATTAGCTGTAACGAAGGTCTGGATGTCGCTAAGTAATCAGGCAGAAGTTTCCGAAGTTCGTTAGCTCGAGCATAATCACAGGTCTGTGGTCATTGTCATCCTAAATCAGAGAAATAATTATTCGATGTTTTTCTTATAGATGTTTGCCCATGAGCTGGTTGTAGTTCTACCATTCTTTGACATACTGGACACTTAGATACCCAACTCGCAAGGCTCTGTAATGCAAGTGCACACGCTCACACATTCACGCGCATATATATATATAACATTAAATACATCAAGAAAAGTGTACATAAACAAGTAGTACGTATATAAAATCTTTGTCACACTGGTCTAGAATGGACGCATGCACACTCACTTTCTTTTTACACAAACACACACACAAACACAAACACACACAAACACAAACACAAACACAAACACGAACACCAACACAAATACAAACACACAAACACACACACAAACACAAACACAAACACACAGCTCTATCGCGAACAGTTTGCAAGTCGCAACACACTTCAAATGCTCAATTTTTGCTGGTATTTTTCTCTACTAATTCCTAGATTTTTCTGTATAAGAGCAGATCAATGTGATTAAATACATGTAATGTATTTCCAGATTAAAGTAAACTTTTAACGCAGTTTAGTGAAGAATTTATGTTGGTTGCTAGCGTTCATCTTTTTTCTTTTGATCTTTCCGTCACACGACAAACACACAGGTGTGTAATCTTGTATTTTTCCTTTGTAGCTCTCCTAATTGTCGTTTAAGACTGCTAATAACTGTGTGCTGATCCAAGTGCATACTAGGATTTTTTTCTTTCCGTCATTCAAAAAATCTTTTCCTTTCATTCCTCTTTCCAGGAGGTGAAGAGTTTTCTAATATTTACGTTCCTTGGGCGCCTGACATTGAAACTGTTTGACATTATGAACATTTAAAGATATTTATATGTATGTATCAC
>SRHC01001752.1:0-13550 GCA_004794325.1 Pomacea maculata | reverse complement strand
AAAGCGATTATTACAGCATTTCCTTGCTGTGTAACGGTGGCAGCAATACTTACATCGATATTTTCCTGATGTTTGAGATTATCGGGATTTTTGTAATAAACTGAACTCATTTGCCTGAGCCTCGTTATCACTCATGTTTTAGGACTGGTGCTATTTTCACTTGATATTGCTGCCATCAGGAATGAGCTTTATCCTCTTTTTAAATGTCTGTCTTTCGCCTCTAAATAATACTTCTAGTACTGTTTCCTTCTGTTAGTTCCAGGCTTGCTTAGGTCTAGTTTCTTTGGAAAAATTAAGCATTGAATACAACCTACAGAAAAGTATCTCTTATGTCGGGAATCAAGACATATATGACTAAACGAAAACCTTGACAAGGAACTGCATCAGAAAAAGATGAAATATTTAGTTTAATTACTTAAAACTGATTGCTGTCAAATTGTCATTGTTAACATAGCACCAAGCTTTGGTTTTCTGGAGCAAAGCAAGAGTGTGGAAGTCTTAACAATTTAGGAATGGAAGCTCTTTAGTGAGACTACAATGGAAATCTTTTCTAACATCCGGTCTTTCCCATGTCTGGACTCTCAGGAAAAGAGAACTTTTATGTCATGGAAATAATACATTTAAACTAATACAAATAATATAATCTCATATGTATGCACACAAACATACACGCACAAACACCCAGACACACTGGTAAGTAAGTATACAACATCAGATAATTTTTCTTATTCGAGTTTCAGTGTTTGGCACTCGTCCTGACGACCACATGAAAAAAGTCATAAATCCCAGAAATAACTTAAAAATTTCGTGTTGATTAAATGCAGTTTCTTCTTTGATTGTGTTAAATGAATACATAACTTTTCATACTTTGTGGGAGAAATGAAATGCAGTTAATATAAAAGAGAGATAAAACAAGGAGGAGAACTTTATCGAACAAATGAAGTTGTGAAAAGTTTTACAAAATGTGTCGATGCGCGTAGTTAGTTTTTAAACTCATTAACTCCCATTATCACATCATCAGTTGAACTAAACACTTCCTTCACAGGCAGATTCCGGAGGACAATGTATTCATCGTTAGTTCTTTGTCTGAAACTGGCCGGTGTGATGCTTAGATGGGTAGACCACTAGTATCTATACTGTATCTATAATAATATCTACATTGAAAGCTTCTGGTGACTTTGTGACCTGACAATTGCATGACATACCGTCTGATGTGTTTTATTTGAGATTAACAAAATCAGTGCCAAATTCATAATAATGGAAATATAAAATTCTCAGGTAAGGAAGACCTGACGGTCCAGCTTCTAACGCGTTTCACAGAATAACTTATTGCTGATTTCCTTTCCATACAGTAAACCTGTTGAATTTCGTTAGCTTATCTCTTCGTGTTAGAAATATTTTCTGTATTTTATCTCGTGTTTATAAAATAAAAAAAATACATTTGCAATATTTTGTGAAGGTTACTGGTGAAAGTAGCAAATATTTCTGAGTAATGTGCTCTCAGAACAAATAACGATGATTGTCTCACACTAAGAAACACACTTTTTCTCTGTGTTTGTTGTGCTGTGTTCCTCGACACTTACTTGCCTGTCCAGACTCCTGGCTATGAAGCCATGGTATGAATACCAGGGTAGGCTTCCTGAGTTTACCTTACTCTTGATTTATAACAAAAAAAAAAATGTCAGTAAAATTGTGGTGGACATTTCCAAGACAAGGATTAGTGCCATTGAGGTGTTATAATTTATACAATGTAGGTTCGTATTGAAAAAAGGGGACTTACATTGCAAACTGGGGGTTGCGGTGGTCGTCGTGTATGTGTGAAGTGAGGGTGGGGCTGGTGTGTGTGACTGTCTTTTCATACTTTAAATGTCTAGTTTAAACTCTGACCACGAGCGTATTTGCTGGGTCCATCACCCACGTTATTCACAGAATATTATGGTCTGCCAGTATCTTCTAACTTCTTGTGCGCGGACAGACATGGTTACATCAAACATTTTTATCTCCAAGAACGTGTCGCCCATGGACACGTCACTCGCATCCTCTTCCCTTCACACGTGACTACTTAGATGTGCGGGTGTCTACTACACAGTGTACACAGGGTACCGACCCCGACAAACACATCATAGTGTCTGAACGTCTGAAATCCCACACAATGCAGGAAAATACTACCTGAACTATTATTTTGAATTATTTAAAATCTTGGTATTAAAAATTGTGTACTTATTATAGAAACGGGGTCTTGTGTCATTTTAGGGATTTTTTAAAGGGAAATAAAAATACCGTCCATTAATAGAATCTCTGAGCATATTACAATCCAGTACTATTACTGTATAAACTACACTCGCTAGGGTGATTAACCTCTAAAAGTTTTGGAAGAAGAGCACAGACGCCGGAGATGAGACCGATACCGTGAAGACTGCGAGAAATAAATGAAGAGGGTGACGGAGCTGTGGGTGTAGGGAAAGTAGTGCGCCACCAGCTCCAGCACCAGGTACAAGTTAGCTTGACGACCAGAGGACGAGAAGCTGGGATAGAAGATTCTAGCCAAGGTGATGGCGACCCACGGAATTCTGCAGATGACGAAGAGGCACGAGACGACGACGAGCATCTTGGTGAGGGCGAGATGCTGGCCTTGCGCGTCACTGGTGACGGAGCTGGCGTTCTCCCTCCACAACATGGCGCCTCGCACCTTCACCACCGTGATGATCGTCGCACCCGACACGACGGTGAATGTTAAGAAAGGGAAGACAATCATCATGAAGGTGTCTTCCACTTTGTCGTAGAGCATCAGATCTTGGTTATTCTTCCAGGGTTCTGACGAAGTCACTGTCCACCGAGTCTTGCCAGTTGTGTTGTCGTACACAGGAAATACATATCTCTTGGCAGGTGCAGTGACGAACGCTAGCTGCATTCCGATCACTATGGAAACCAGCAGGATGCCCATGGTTCTCGTGCTCATAATAGTGTTGGCCTGCAGCGGGAACAAGACACACACACACCGCTCTACTGCAATCACTACATTAATACACGCAGACGCTTCCCTCCACCCGTAGTTAACACCCATCGCATAAAAAAGTTCTTTGACATAAAGTTCCTCTCCCAGTTCAGGCTTCACTATTCTAATGCACATGGTCACCGTGTATATCATGGAGTACGACAGACAAGTCATGTCGATGATCGCCAGAACGAAGAGACAGAGATTCATGCGGTCTCTCAGTCCTTGGCTTCTGAACACCAAACAGTTGATGATGTTGGTTGTCATGCATAGCACGTACACTGTCGGCTTTATGACAGTATTAAAATAAGACAACCATTTTAGATACGAATCGTAAGTAACGAGACTATCAGGATTGTCCCAGGGAAGAAATTCAGCATCGGCTCCAAGATTACTCTTGGTGTTGTTTACAAACATGCTTGTAACCATGGGGAATTTAAATGTCTTGAAATTGTTGCGGTCACAAAGCGGGCGTGGGTGTGAGTGGTCAAGGGAAAATGTTGTCCCCAATACAACAAAAATTGGTTAAAGAAGAAGCTCTGACATTACTCACACTGTGACAAAGTCTGTGTGGCGCCATTTTCATCCGTTGACACAATTGTTTTTGTTCGTTCTCAAGTAAACAACTTCAGTCTCAGGCAAGCTAGATGTCCAGCGGATCCACATAAACCACCAAAATGGTTATAGCTTCTGGAGTAAAAATAAAAGTGAAAATGAGTGGAAGGAGGACGTAGTCAATGCTGGGCATGCGCATCAGCTAGCTCCTGGAAAGTCGTGCTATGCAATTTGATAACAGATTATATTAACTGTCGTTGAAGTTGAATAACGACTTTATTGTTAAAGATTTTGAAAGTTATCTTTAAGAAGGAGGTAAAAAATACAGACATAAGGATTTAAATGGATAAATTTTACATTCTCAAGGCTACAGCCAATGGCAACGAGGCTTATCTGAACAAACCTCCAATCACGAGCTGTTCCTTGTTTTGTGCATCAAGATGTTTGTTGGCGTGTACTTTAAGATAAGGAACATACCTGCTGACCCAGATGTAGGTAAAGATCTTGCAGTCAGCTTTACCTAGTCATCAACAAAGCAGTTGCTCTCCACTAGGTTCTGATGTCTTACAAGCTATCGAAACGAATTTTTGTTTTCAGATTAATGTCTCCATTGTTTTGTTGTTTTTTTTTCCTTTAAACTGTGTTGTAAATTTAAAATATAAGGAAGGATATGTATTTATTGATTGTACGAAAGAACAATATTTTTCTTTGTGTATTGTCTGACACATTGCATGTCTATACCACACCATAACTTGTAAACAATATTAGATGGTGAAAGAGAGACAAGGTAAAGCAAACTTGCAGAGACCCAAACTTTATTTCCCATGTAAGTCATCTCCCTGTTGCTTTCTAAACACTTCTTTTTTCTCTTTGTGGAGAGGAACATTTAATTGTTTGTGGAAGAATTGTCTAATTGATACTTCAGGTGTGGCGGCATTCACTGGGGCAATCATTGTTGCCATGCTCAGGCCTCAGGCCCTTCACTTCAATATCTGAAGTGTTCCTCTTGCGATGCTAATTAGCCATGTTTACTTTGAAGGAGAGGCTGGCAGTAATATTTCTCGAATGAAAGGTTATGTGGACGATTTAATCGGCACAAATTACCGTATGTTCCGTAGATGTTTCATTGCTTTTCCTTTTTACTCGGTGTGTCATTCACTCAATCCTATTCCCAGTAGTCGTATCGTTGATCATCATTGCATCAACATGTTCTGGTCATTGTCACTATCAAACCCTGGGTTCTCGGCCTTTACTGTATTTCCCTCGATGACTACAAATTTACATGGAGCTCGTTATTTACTTTCTGTTAACATGTTTATGGTGTCTGTGAGAAATGAAGGTGCATGACACATGTGTAGGTCAGTCCATGTGCTTACAAAATAAAAACAATGGTCAAGGAATAAACTACAAACTCCACAAAATATTTAGCTAGACTTTTACGATCAGGAAAAGAAAACTAAATTTAAAAATAGTGAAAACAGAGTGAGAGTAAGCTCACCTTGTTGAAGACTTACCTGTCCTTACCTATTTTACTTCTGTGTTAGACCGTTACAGCAACATTAGTATTTTGAGTTGTGAGTGCTTTTATATTTACATTTCTCTCAATTAAAATACGGTAGTGTATTGTTCTATATTTTTGCATTACAAATATTTTTGTACTGGATGTGTTTCAATTTTGTCAGTAGAAATTTGAATTGAAATAATTACGTAGGTGCGAGTATTGACATGACAGAGCATCGTTAGTCCAAGAAAAGATGAAAACTAGAGAAAAATGTAAACTATTGAAAAATACTGATGACTATTAGCACAATAGTGTTATTTTGTTCTATTTACTGCCAACAATAATTACTAAATGCAGAAGGAATTGTTAGTGTTCTCATTCCATCGACTGGACTATTTTTCAAAACCTAATGTCGACTTCTTTCACATCTGAGTCACATCGTAAGACAACGGGTTCTATTAATTGACGAAACATTGTTCTTTTGTTTGCTGATTTCTTCATATTAGGAATAAGAATGGGTCAGAAATACATCGGAATTACGACAGTCATTGAATTTTTAAAAAGTCCGAAAATATATCACAAATTGAGTAATTCACTGTGCCAGGTGTTATTTGTATTACTTTCACTTTTTCTATTAGAAATACCGACAAGAGACACCCACCAGAAAACAACAGTGAAAATCGCATTGTTGTGGTGTGTGCTGGGAAAAACATCTTTCAATTTAAAAGGATTGAAGACAATTAACAATCGACATTTACTGATGAGTGGTAAAGGTCAAATGTCACAGAAGCGAAAGTGGGATAGGTATGGCGTGTGGGCTGGGTGGAGTTGTTTGGTGGAGTCGTTTGGTGAACGGGAAGTTTTATATTTTCTTTCAAGGAGTCTTTCGGTAAGCAATTATCGTCAGCTGGACACTTTCCTTAGAAAAACTACAAACCCTAGAAAATTTCAAAGAATATTTATTTAGAACGCATTTCATACCAGGTCTTGTTCCAATGACAAGAAAGAACTCTACTCTTCATTCTTGGGTGCCGGAAATATGATGTCGTCATAGTAACCAGCACACCATGCCCCAACATTGTCCAGGTCAGTCTCTTTTCCTCTTTTCATTACGATATCCAGTCACGTGTCTGTATTTGATTCCACGGCCATCATTCTATACAGAGGTTAGGGACAAAGGTGGGGTGAGGCGGGACACGAAGTATGATAGCATCATCAGGAAATCAGATTCCAGATGCTCACCGAAAGTTTGCTTCTCTAATTCTCGATGGTCAGGTTGAGGTAATCAAGTGCCTTGGCATTTACATAAACTCGAGACTGCCTTTCTCATACCACGTCGACATTTTATAAAAAAAAGGCCAAAGCAGGGTGTAGATGCTCAGCAAACTGCGCTCGTTTAATGCCGAGATTGAGGCCCCGAACTCCCCTAGCGCCGTCTCTGTGGATGGTGTAATAATAGTAGCTTATGTAATAATAGTAGTAGCAATAATGTGCAATACGTAATTATAGCACGTGGAAGTACAAATAGTACTGATATTTAAGCACCCCTTTTAGATGAACCAAATTTTTCATGATCGCTGTAGGGACACCGATGAGCTTTTTGCCAAAAAGAGCGTTTTAGCGACCAGGACAAACAAGAGTTGTCTGTGAGTTTGCTGGAGCTTCTTTATGAACGCAGTTTTGAGCTTAAACTTTAATGATCCGTCGTCCTCATGTGACCTTTGCAGCCAAGTGCTCATCAGAGATATTCAGACAGACCCTTAGGCACACTTTCACATGGACACATTCCACACACACGCACTGACACTTAACTCACATACCACTGTGCACACACACACACACGCATCAACACACACACACACACACACGCAGCAACACACACACACACACACACACACACACGCATCAACACACACACACACACACACGCATCAACACACACACACACACAGACACACATACACACACACACGCACCAACACACACACACACGCACCAACACACACACACACACACCAACACACACACACGCACCAACACACACACACACATTCACGTTCAATACCCAAGAGATCTAACAGTCGCTCACATGAATTCTTGTTTTGGAAAATATATTTTTTGTACACAAAGCAAACTACCTGCGTGATTTTCAAAATAATAAAATAACTGCTGTAAAGTGTCAGATAAACAAGAGCTATCAGAGGGAAACAATTGTGAACCACAAAAAAAAAAAAGAATAAAAGAAAAAAAAACTTTCGAATTTTTTTCCATATTCGCTTAAAACTCTTATGAATGCATTTTTATCAGTACAAAGAAAAGTTTTTAAAATTCGGCTTACTAGAACTTTTAAAAAATCATTTTTCTTGAGTATAGGTAATAGACTTAGAAAAATGCTTACTGAATTTCAAAGCTATTATCTTTGTCAACATTCTTACCCTTAACAATGAAATTGCCGACGACAATAATATAAGGCGACATTTTTTAAGTATATAAATTCCTATCTAAATGCTGGGTTCTATTTATTTCCAAAGAAGCCTTTTGATAAATTGCGGTTGTGGTCACAGAAGACACTTTGCTTTATTTGTGGTAATGCTGTTGGAACTGAAGGTGGAGGCCATTTTAGTATGAAGCACCAACAAGAAAGACTTCTGAAAACCTAACTTGTAAACTTCTTTTTTGAATATTTATCGCTTCTTTGTGAAAATATTATAATTAAGAAACATTCTTAGTTCTAAGAGACTTTTTCGAATCGAAAGAATCGGAAGTTATTTTTCATAAAATTCATTTTTACAGCAAGACTATATTATTTGATCACATCTCACAATCAATCTAAGTTAATTAATAAATTAGCTATGGGATAATTAATAAGGTAATTTCTTTTGACCTGAACCACTGCACGAATTAAGCCCGTCCTGTTTCAAATTAGCTTCAATGCAATATTCTAGATGAACCAGGTTTGACCTGATCTCACCTTTATTGTCATTTATTCTTTCAAAATAAATTTTCAGCAGACCGGGTTCTGTTTGTCACAGAAGTCTTTCATAAAGCCAGATGTTTCAATGAAGGTAGATTGGTATTATTTACTAAACCTTCTGAAGACGGGCCTCATGCTACTGGCATGACATAAATTCTCTCGTAAAATTTGTACCTAAATGAACTGACTAATAGCTGATTCTTAAAGACTAGTGTTCAGCAAACAGAAGTCGAGAAGGAAAACTCAAAAGACTGGCTACTCGTGTCTGTTAATTTCATTCATTATCTTGTTATCTATCATAATGAATGTATCTTTAACTATTTCAGGCAGCGATCCTAAAAATAAAATATCATATCTTCCTTGGAATAACCCAGATAACATTTTAAGTTATCAAGCCTACACAGACACAGTATTTCATTATAACAACATATTGAAACCTTTAGTTATAAGTGTGGGCGTGTCCACCAACATCATCAACTGTGTGGTGTTCACTCGCCAAGGACTGAGAGACCGCATGAACCTCTGTCTCTTTGTCCTGGCGCTGGTAGACATGACCTACCTGGCCTACTCTCTCATATTTACTCTCGCCTTCTGGATTAGATTGTTGGAGCCGATACTAGGTGAGGAGGTGTATCAGAAGACCTACTATTATGCTACAGGTGCCAATTTCGGGTTTAGAGAGACTTCGGCCTGCATCAGTGTATTAATTGCTGTAGAGCGCTGTGTGTGTGTAGTCTTTCCTCTCCGTGCCAACAATCTCATGAGCACCAGAACAATGGGCATCCTGCTTGTTGCCATAGTGATTGGCATGCAGCTAGCGTTCGTTACGACACCCATTAAAAGGTATGTGCTTCCTACCTACGACAACATCACGGGCGAGACGAGGTGGAGGATGGTTCCGTCAGCTGCCTGGCAGAACAGCGAAGGTCTTCTCCGCTATGATGTCATCGAGGACACGATCATGATGGTCATCTTTCCCCTGGCAACCTTCATCCTGGTGTCGGGGGCAACAGCCATCACGGTTGTCAAGCTGAGAGCCGCCATGTCGTGGAGGGAGAAGACCAGCTCCACCAGTAGTGATGCTCAGGTCCAGCAGGTGGCGCTGACCAAGATGCTTGTCCTCGTCTCGTGCATCTTCATCGCCAGCAAAGTGCCGTGGATCGCACTCACTGTGGCTCGCATTTTGTATCCCGACTTCTCTCCCTCTGGTCGTCAGTCCAACTTGTTCCGGGTGGCAGAGCTGATTGCCTTTTACTTCCCCTACGTCCACAGCGCCGTCAACTTCTTCATCTACATTTCGCGATCATCGAGATACAAGTCTGAGCTGCGGGCCATCTGTAACTGTCCTTATAACGGTTATTTTCACAAGGGGTCTGTATAGATATCTTTGAGATTCTCAGGAACCTGCTAGCAGTGGATAGAAGGTTTTTTTTTTAATTTTTTGAAATTTATATCACAGTCAAATTTTAATACATTATACCAGAATATGTATAAGTAATTGAGTATCGTTAGTCTATACAGTCATACAATGCTCTTTTGTATTAAGTTTTATTAAGCCGGAAAAAATTAAAGTTTATTTTACTGCTTAGTAAGTTATCGTATTTAACGGGTGGTTTATAAAGGTTATAAAAATGTCATATTATACAACTATGTAATGCTTAAGAAATGACTCCTAAGGCCAGTAAATGTGGTGCACCATATTGCATTTATTTATGCAACCCAATAGTATTTTTAGCTGAACGAAAATTCGATATTTACATTTAATATTAGCCGGTATGAAGACAGTTCTCTAAGAATATATATATACACACATAAGTAGTTAACCAAAGTTTTTACATGAAGGCAATGTAAAAGCTACAAAACTTGGTCAGTCATCTATACCCTTCTGTCCAGTTAAGGACATCTTTTAGACAAAAAAAAAGAGTTTAGTGACGAACAATAATAAAGTTTGCAAAATTAAATTTATGGACCGTTATTAATATATCCGCCCACTATCCTTTAAAAACTAACTGGATGCATAAATATGGCTGAACAGTGTTATTTATTTAATTATTTCTTCTTGAATCTCAGTCGCTGGATATTGAGGGTTCAGGTGACTTGCAGGTCTGGAAATCAGTCGTCTTTGATTATCTACACATCAGAGTGTTTTATACTTAGCTAATTGATATGCAGATAAGGTAAGCAAATATGAAGCTGGGAAATTTATACAAAGTGTTTGCTACGCATCATGCCATTGTAAACACACTTACACATTATGATAATACACTTTGGCCGCAGAAATTTTTTTTATTATGTCGCAAGTGTGATTGACAAATCTGTGCATTTTTCATTTTTTCTTAACAAAAATACAAGGAAGAGCTTATTGGTCAAGAGACTAAACTCTGATCCACAGGGAGATACATAGCAATATGTAATGACACGATATCAACGGTCTTTTCCGTTTTTTTTTCAGGTTTGTTCGTCTTTCGCGGTAATTACTAATAAATGACATAAAATACATATTAACTATAAGCCTCACTTAATCGCACAATATCGATTAATTAAAGAACATATTAAAACAATATCTTGACACACCTCTCTTGTTTCAATTCACCTTCACTTCACCATTTCTTCATTATTACCGATAAGACATTTGTGTGAGACCTAGTGAATCTCACAGTTCTGTCCTCAGAAGTATTTCTTGTAATATATTTGAATTGATCAAACATAAATCATTTAATGATAGCTTGATTAGCTGTAATGAAGGTCTGGATGTCGCTAAGTAATCAGGAAGAAGTTTCCAGAGTTCGTTAGCTAGAACATAATCACAGGTCTGTGGTCATTGTCATCCTAAATCAGAGAAATAATTATTCGATGTTTTTCTTATAGATGTTTGCCCATGAGCTGGTTGTAGTTCTACCATTCTTTGACATACTGGACACTTAGATACCCAACTCTCAAGGCTCTGTAATGCAAGTGCACATGCTCACACACTCACGCGCATGGATATATATAACATTAAATACATCAAGAAAAGTGTACATAAACAAGTAGTACGTATATACAATCTTTGTCACACTGGTCTAGATGGACGCATGCACACTCACTTTCTTTTTACACAAACACACACACAAACACAAACACGAACACAAATACAAACACACACAAACACAAACACAAAAACGAACACAAACACAAACACACAGCTCTATCGCAAACAGTTTGCAAGTCATAACACACTTCAAATGCTCAATTTTTGCAGGTATTTTTCTCTACTAATTCCTAGATTTTTCTGTATAAGAGCAGATCAATGTGATTAAATACATTTAATGTATTTCCAGATTAAAGTAAACTTTTAACGCAGTTTAGTGAAGAATTTATGTTGGTTGTTAGCGTTCATCTTTTTTTCTTTTGATCTTTCCGTCACATGACAAACACACAGCTGTGTAATTTTGTTTTTTTTCCTTTTTAGCTCTCCTAATTGTCGTTTAAGACTGCTAATAACTGTGTGCTGATCCAAGTGCATACTAGGATTTTTTTCTTTCCGTCATTCAAAAAATCTTTTCCTTTTATTCCTCTTTCCAGGAGGTGAAGAGTTTTCTAATATTTACGTTCCTTGGGCGCATGACATTGAAACTGTTTGACATTATGAACATTTAAAGATATTTATATGTATGTATCACATAATCACACAAAGAACCTATTTGTATCTAACATTATTTTGTAGATTGTAGTCAGACTGGCTCTTGGTAGAATAGCGCGAGTGAGAAAATGCTCGTTAGTTTTAAAAAAAAACCAACTCAACATGAATTATTTTTATATGACTGCGTTTATCATAATATGATCACTGGCCAAATATCAGCAAATAATACTGTTCAGTTCACAAGATCGAAGCTCTCAAACCGCGGTTGTGTGTAGCATTGGGTAAGAGGTCATGACCTCATTGGAAGTGACGTAACACACGAAGGCAGTGTCTCGTTAACATCTCGCCAAGTCTCTCTGAAGTTTAATATGCGCGCGCGAGTAAATCCGGGTACTTTTCTCCAAAAATATTCCAAAGAAAATCACAACGATTTATCCGAAAAGTTGAAGACCACCCAATTACACGGCCAGCAACTTTGAGATTTAATTCATATTTTACTCTCGTTATTTTATAAAATGTGACAACCTTTATGACAGGTTGATTTCTATTTACATATCTAACAAAAAATGTATTTTAGTTACACTATCGCTTTTGTCAAGCGCATATATTTTGTATTTTCCATATTCTTATCTTGTTCATTATGTTACACTATGTTTACTTTTTTTCAAGAGACAATATATAAGCAAATGAAATTTGATTTTCCTTTGGCACAAAGCGATTATTACAGCATTTCCTTGCTGTGTAACGGTGGCAGCAATACTTACATCGATATTTTCCTGATGTTTGAGATTATCGGGATTTTTTGTAATAAACTGAACTCATTGGCATGAGCCTCGTTATCACTTGAAATCGTAAAGATATTCAGAGCCGGAATCTGAAGTATACTATTTCAGTCAGGGATGTCTTCTCAAATGTATCCTTTTGTTTGTTCTTTGTCTGTGGAGTCTTCAGTCTATCGTTGAGGAGAACACATCGTCAGAACAGCGTCAGGAGCCTCAAGATGGCGGTGACCGAGGAACGGTTCACTGGACCGAACACCACGTGACGAGGACTAGTGAACGTTCACAAAACATTGAACTCTAAAAGCTGAAGAGGAAATAAAAAAACTCATAAAGCAAAAGTTAGCCCCTAGTACTAGTTGCAGAACAAAATTAAATACATGCAACAGTTACAGGGCTTTAAATTCTGCTTTTATCTACAAGACGATGAGAAGTCGATAACAAGTTTGAGTACAAATATGTTTTAGGACTGGTGCTGTTTTCACTTGATATTGCTGCCATCGGGAATGAGCTTTATCAACTTTTTAAATGTCTGTCTTTCGCCTCTAAATAATAGTTCTAGTACTGTTTCCTTCTGTTAGTTCCAGGCTTGCTTAGGTCTAGTTTCTTTGGAAAAAATTAAGCATTGAATACTATTACAGAAACGGTATCTCTTATGTCGCGAATCAAGACAGATATGACTACATGAAAACCTTCACTAGGAACTGCATCAGAAAAAGATGAAATATTTAGTTTAATTACTTAAAACTGATTGATGTCAAATTGTCATTGTTAACATAGCACCAAGCTTTGGTTTTCTGGAGCAAAGCAAGAGTGTGGAAGTCGTAAGAATTTAGAAATGGAAGCTCTGTAGTGAGACTACAATGGAAATCTTTCCGAACATCTGGTCTTTCCCATGTCTGAACTCTCAGGAAAAGAGAGCTTTTATGCCATGGTAATAATACATTTAAACTAATACAAATAATATAAAGCACACATGTATGCACACAAACATACTCGCACAAACACGCAGACACACTGGTAAGTAAGTATACAACATCAGATAATTTTTCTTACTCTAATTTCAGTGTTTGGCACTCGTCCTGACTTACCACATGAAAAAAGTCATAAATCCCAGAAATAAC
>SRHC01001751.1:188092-211808 GCA_004794325.1 Pomacea maculata | reverse complement strand
GTATGACTGGGCAACAAGACGGTTATTGGACTGAAAGATCGAGAGTTACAAACTGAGCGAAAAAGGACATCGTCCTCGAAGGCAAATTAAGCCACACCGTCGTCCCTGGCGGGCAGGAGAGTAACTTCGCCTGATCTTCGTCGTAACGGCTAGCTGGGCTTCTGCTTCAAACCACGGAGAAAAGGGCATCAACCTAGAAGGTGATATAGCCACACGGTCGTACCTGTGCGTTGGAAAGAACAACTTCGTCCGACCTGACGACCAAGTAACGGACAAGTGTTCTGGGCAACGGTATCGGTGTTGCGTCCATACCAAGATCGTCGGCCTGCTAGCGACCGTTCGAGGTGCGCCTTCCTCGTACTCCTCTCGTCGCGTGCCGATCTACAGAAGACCGAAGTCTTAGGACAATATTTCTTCTGCGGCGCGACGAGAGATTACCCATACTGCATCCGCCATTGGACAGTGCAGTGACAGTTGTGCGTGTGTGTTCTGCAAGAACTAAACTCCACACAACAAAGTCTCGAACAGCTAAGTGGCGTGCGCATGAGGAGTGTACGGGGAGAGTGTGTGAGCAGTATTGTGTGAGGAGTATTGTGTGAGCAGTATTGCGTGTATGACAGATAAGGTTAGATCTGGCTCTCAGTTATCTGGACATATTAGAAGTAGGGGAAATAAGTAGGTAAACGGGACGGTCTAGACAACGATCAAGGGTTCATACTTTGTAATTGTAATATTTTTGGGTTTGTATGAACTTCTGGAAATAATAATTAACGTTCTTTTAATACACTAAATTGCCTCGTGTTTTCCATTGGGGTATGCGTGCTTGGGGGCTCGAGCTGGTTAGAATTGATAATTAATAAGCAATTTAGTGTGGTAGCACGCGGTAAGTGTCGACGTGGATTTGGTGGGGGTATAGACGGTGGGTTGGACTGGTGATAGAAATCGTACCCCCCTACCAAATCTACGGACCCTGTCCCAGGTTTGCGACATATTGGTGGAGGGTGTAGAGACCAGCGACAGGTGCTGTGAAGATGCCAGTCTGCGGGTCGTAAGCATCACCAACGTTAGTCGCGACATTGTCGAATATATAAATGCCGTTGGCTGAAACGTTGGTCACGGGATCGACAGAAAATCCAGTTGTGAACCCCACTGGAGAGAAAAGAAAAATGAAAAATAAGTAAAAATAATTAATGGATATATACATACGAAAGACGGAATGATAAACAGCAGTAATGACTACTGATAAAAGACAAATATAGAAAAATCAACGAGGAATCGGGTTACAAGGACTGAGAGTATGGTGATGTTGCGAAGGAAGACCAGTAGAAAAATAACGATTAGCAGAAAAGGAGGTGAGGGTTAGTTTATTCCTTGTTGCTCCTTTGAGGAGCATAGAGCCGCAACAACACCTCGCCAGCAGACCCGATTTTGGGCAGCCCCCCTTCAGTTGGGCCCAGATGGTTCCGATGTCCTTTGCCTTTTTCTCTAGTTCTTTTCCAAGTCTGCTTCGGTCTCCCAACTCTCCTCTTCCCCTGAGGATTCCAGTCAAGTCCCTGCTTGGCATTGGTGTCAGGTGGTTTGCGCAGGGTGTGTCCTATCCAGCCCCATTTGTGCTTTTTGATGTCTTGGATAGTGGCATTCTGGTTGGTTCTTTTCCACAGGCTGCTGTTGGAGATTTTTTCAGGCCATCTTATTCCCAGAATATGGCGTAGGCATCGGTTGGTAAAGGTCTGGAGCTTGCGGTTGATGGTGTTTGTCACTCTCCACGTTACAGTACCATGCAATAGGACTGTCTTCACATTAGTGTTGAAGATGCGAAAAGGTAATGCTCGGGAGTTCTAGATGGGGAGTAGGCTGTTGAAAGCATGACTGTCTTTGTTGATGATGTTTTTGATGTCATCATCCGCTCCACCGTCCTCTTTGACAATGCTCCCCGGATACGCGAAGCGGTCTGTTTCTAGGATGCTCTCTCATTGAAGTTGGATTGGGAATTCCTGCTTGTTGTTGATTCTCATCACTGCGGTCTTCTTTCTGTTGACCTTTAAGCCAGTATTCTCTACTTCCTCAGCTAGTTTACTCAGTTTGGTTTGTGCATGTTGTTGCCGATGAGTTAGAAAACTGATGTCATCTGCAAGGTCCAGATCCTCTAACTGTTTGTTGAAGGTCCACTGGATACCGATGTTGTTGTCTTGGGTTGTCGTGCGCATAATCCAGTCTATGACCATCAGGAAGATTGTAGGTGATAATATGAAACCTTGTCTTACGCCGGTCTCTGCTACAAAAGGTTTAGTGAGTTTGCCATTGTGAATACCTTGGCAGGACGAGTCTTCGTACAACTCTTGGATGATGTTTATGAGCTTAGGTGGAATGCCATAGTGGATCATCAGCCTCCAGATGACATCCATGTCTACCCTGTCAAATGTCTTCTCGAAGTCCACAAAAGTTATATAGAGGGAAGACTGCCACTTAATAGACTGCTCAATGATAATACGGATGGTGGCAATATGGTCAGTGCATGACCTATCTTGGTGAAACCCTGCTTGTTCTGGTCCCAGTCTCTTGTCTAGTGCGTTCTTCAGTTTCTCTATAAATGATAGAACTTTACTGGGGATGGACAGCAGCATGATAAGGTATAATAAAAAAAAATTAATTACAAATACTTACCTTGACGTTTGGAAGCTGTCAGGCTGTCTTCGAGTGTCCTCAGTGTTTGTTTCATGGCCACCAGCTTGGCTTCCAGAGTGCTCTTAGTGGTTTCCACCTCATCACACACAGAGTCGAAGGCCAAGGTTAGAGCTTTGACAGAAGATGCAGCATTTTTGCAACCAGGCTGAGGACGACAGACAGTCTGTCCAGCAGCTCCCTTTAGAAGCACGGCCACAGACATACAGACTGTCCACAGGAAAGACAGAAAGCCGACATGTCTGTAAATGTCACCCATTCTGTCACTTGGCAGTTGTAATGTCACAGGGCAGGCAGTTCTAGAGCTGGAGACGAGAGGTCGTTGCATCTGAAGTCTTGTCTTAATTTTTATACCCGCTGGCTAGTGACGTCAGTAGCTTTCGTCCTATTTCTGCTTCAGCCAATCTATGTTTAGATGCTGCTTAGGTGGAACTATGTATGGAACATCCGGGCTACATACTATTATCGTTCTCCCAAAGGCCGAAGTCGAAATGGGCGTGTTTTCAAATGGTTTCGCCCTTGCGAGGGAAGGTAGGAGTACACGGTGGTGTACCAGTGGTCAGTTTTCCCTAATTGCTACCCTGGCCCCTGTAGTGAATCGAAACCTCCGGGCGTATCTAAACGTATGGGTATAGTCTGCGCATGCGCATGAAGCGAAACTTCACAACCGCCTGGTAGTTTTACTTGAAATAAAAGTAAAGGATGAAACATTACAGGACATACTAAATAAACTGGCATTGCAAAAGCAAAATTATACAACTCTTAATATGCTTTGATCTGGTTTTTGATAAATAAACATCCGATGGATTAGTAAATATTTTCTTGGGTTTATTTTATCAAAAACCAGCTCAAAGCATATTGTGAGACAGTTCGACACTCGTTATCATTATGTGTTAGAGGTGGCTGTTTCTGACTGTAACGCAATTGTATAAAGTGGGTGTAGGAGTGTGGATAAGTGCAAAAGAGAGAAAGAGAAATAGAGAAAGAAAGAGAAAAGCAATAGACAGATTATCTTTGTGTATGTACAAATATTATCTGCAATGTAAAAACAATGATATTCGATTGCAACATCCGGGTTAGAGATCAGTTTTGGTAAATAGCCAGAGATCATTCTAAGACGACAGATTAAATGCTGATTTTACAGGCCAATATTTACAGTCTTCAGGCTTACATGTTTGTAGGAGAGAGTTTTCCAAGCAATCGTAGTTTGTGACGCAAGGATTGTAACGTATGTAGTCGTTGTAGTTGTTGTCATAGAAGACCTCGCTTGCCAGCTTGGTAGCAATTTATCCTCTGTCGTGGGCACATTAATCTGTTGTTTATATACTACGGCTAAAACAGTATTAAGTTTGCAGTTTTGAGTAATTACTGTTCTAAATGACTCCTAGAATTACTCTTTATTTACAAAGATTAGGATAAAAAAAGCACAAAACCCTCATATGCCTGTCATTCGAGTCATGTTATTTAAGTTCTTTGATAAACAATGAAATTTTCCCTAATACATCTCAAATGAATGTAGGACAATTACTGTACCAATATCTGGTAGATTCCATAAATAATTCTGGGATTAAAACTGTATGTTTCTCTTACATATCTCTACTAATATTTTTGAATAATTTCTGATTGTTTTTTGATAGACAGCCACTTGATTTAAAACAGTTCTGCAAGTTTTTATAACAGGGCCCGCGCGACTCTGCAGCATTTCATTGGTTTTTTATGATCAATACTAAATAATAACCCATGTGACGTTTATGTAATGCATGACTTGATTGATGAAACAAATAACAATCAACAGTTAAATATTTGTCATAAGGAAGAAACTTTTTTAAAAACTTGAAGATCCAATTATCAGTACAATTTAATTATGAATTGTTATAGGGTCGATACAATATGAAAAAAAAAGTTGTTTATCCTTCATCTCATTAAAACCAATTTACACTAAAAATAGATGATCAAAAACTCCATCAGTAATTGGCAACACAGAAAGGCCTTTCCCATGTTACATGATGTTGCTTTTGACCAAGTAAATGGTTTCATAATTTTTTCTTCAGTACAGACACACACCAACACACCAACACACATAGAAACACACAGACACACACAGAGATACACACAGAAACATATACAGACACATACAAACACACACAGACATACCGACGTACATAGGCACAAAAACAAACACACATACATACACAGACACACACAGATATACATAGATACACACAAACACGCGCAGACACATGGAGACATAGACACAGACACACATAGAAAAGACATACATAAATACACACAGACACAATGACAATTCTTTATTTACGAGGGGTAAAATAAGCAACAGAGCGATTTTGTTTTCCATTTAGCCTTCGCCCTTTACAGGGAAGAAAATTAACTACATAAATGAAGTAATTAAGCATTATAGAAAAAATGTAGTAAACCTAAAAAGGGTGAATATGTACAAGGTGATGGTTAAGAAGACACACAAACACACACACATACATACAAAGACACACACACACACACACACAGATATACACACATATACACAGATACACACAGACACACACAGACGTACAGAGACATACACAGACACACACAGACACGGATACACAGGCACACATAGATACAAACAGACACACACAGAAGAGCGCGCGTACGAGCAAACTAATTGTTTATACATCTGATGATTATTATATTATACTGCCCTGATTATTTCTCTGAACTACTCTTCCCTTACATCCCAGCAAGACAACTCCGTTCCCTGTCTGACGATCGTGTCCTTACTCCTCCTGTCACCAGAACAACAACACATGGCCTGAGGGTGTTTAATTATCGCACAGCGACACACTGGAACTCTCTCCCTTGCCACATCCACCACTTACCCACTTATGAATCCTTTCTTTATACGTGCACTGGAAACGCTCTTCCGTAGACATTACTCCTAACACCCTTTCCCACAATGCTAGTCCAATGACACACCCTTCATTTTGCTTCATGCTACTCTCAACTCTTGCTTCTTTTATTGTTCTTGATTCATCTTTGTGTTTTCTGTATTTGATTTTAGTCTTCGTTAGCACTGTTGTTTATTCTTTTATAGTTCACATGCTATTTGTTTGTTTTCCTGTCACTCGTATGCTGTCCAGGTTTCGTTTTTGTTCTTAAACGGTAAGATCATGCTCCTTAGGAGTGTGAGTATGCACTTTATAAATTTTGCATTTATTATTATTATAACAACAATAACGACGTCCTAAACCCATTTTATTACAGGAATGTACTAAGGTCAAATATGAAATTTTAACAAGAGTAACTGATCTTTACACGCTCATTGTAGCACCAGCACTAAGCATCTTTCTAGGTACAACAGCTACATTTGTTCTACAGAAGATTTATCAGACTAAATATTCAAACTAAGAACACAACCAACTCATTGTCTGGCTGTCGGTTGGCTGGCTACAGTCCCCGCTGCTGCATTTTCATGAACCGGACATGTCAGGAACTGCCCCACCCTCACTTTTGCAGTGAGTACAGTTTGAAAATTATAAAGGGTTAGCGTGTGTTGTAAGCGTGGTCTGTGGTATGGATATTATCGTGAGAATAATAAATAATACCCACAGGAAACAATTTACCTATTTTATCACAATAAACTCTGTGTTTACTGAACGTGCTGCCCATCTGTTTCAAAATAGGATATTGTAATGTTGAGTAACATGATTCAGTAGTTTATTTGTTATTTAGACAGTCGCGGATTAGTTTTATTATGTACAACTGTTTTTATTTCTAATTTGCGCAGCTAGGATCGATAACTACGTAATAGGCTTACACAAAAAATAACTGCGCTTCTCTCCCCTACCTCGTGTGGACTGTAAGATAAGGTTTAACAAATTATTGCACGAAATATATGACTTTAGCTTACTAGACTTTGTCTTGAATAACATTTTGGCATGTTACGAGCTTAGCA
Organism: Pomacea maculata; assembly: GCA_004794325.1. NCBI lineage: Eukaryota > Metazoa > Mollusca > Gastropoda > Architaenioglossa > Ampullariidae > Pomacea > Pomacea maculata. The sequence continues at coordinate 205,171 of SRHC01001751.1, read as the reverse complement.
GAATATATTAGACTTGCATTGTTTACTTATTTATTTATGAAATCCATGTAAAGAGATCAGCTCTAGTCGTATCATCTTGTGTGCAAAATAGTGTAAAACAATATAAACACCAAATTAAAGACTCTATACAGCACGATGAACGGTCAAGTATTAAAATCTAACAATACAAGTAATTTGTCATCACAACTGCAAGCATTTCCCGTTTTAGGAAAGTAGAGCACCTGCAATAAATGTGAGTTCATATTCTTAAAATTATTTAACGATAATAGTTACCTTTTTACAGTATCTGATAAAGCTAAGATAGTAACAGCCCGACAACTTATATATTCAAATAATGAAAGGAGTATACTGGGATTGAATTGACCAGCACATACTTGACCATGTTATTGAAGATTATTCACGAAGAGGAGAAGAAGGAATAAATTTTTTTTATCACAGTTGCAAAGATTTTTTTTGTTAAAGAAATGTAAAACAGATTCAACTTTGAAGCCTAGAAATTAGTTTAGTGTTATGGCACACTTGGCAGTCAAAAAATGCAGCATCAATAAGAGAAAAAGGAAATTTAATTACTTACCACACACGTTAGTAGTAACAGAGTTATTTTTTTAATTGATTAAAATTTAATGCTTCTTTCAGAGTGGGCATACTGTTTTAATTTGGTAGTGTATGTGTATTGCTCTAGGCAACTTTTCTATCACTTTAATGCAAGAAAAACATTCCAATATTATTGTATTATTTATTAGCGGTTTCACATAGATAAAACTGACCTTGAGTTGGCTGGAAACATATTTCTGATGGCCACCTCTACATCTGCCGATGTTCCTGCCTCTGCAGCCTTTGTTTTAGGAACATTAGTTTGTTTTATACACTAATATATTCAGCTGATTAATCTCTGTGTGAAATAATTTAAGTCGGGAAGGTATGTAGGAGTAATTTTAACTAGGGAATGATACCTGTAGTAGCAGTAATTGCTGTTGCTGTTGCTGCTGCTGCTGCTGCTGATGATGATGATGATGATGATGATTGAGAACATTCAATTAGGATGGTCAAATATTTTTATCAGTTTAGAGATAAATGGTTATTTTTATATTAAATGCATTTTCCTTCTAAAAATCTCAGAAACTAAGCTCTATCTTTGGAAAAAAAGTATTTTAGGAGTGAGGTCGCTTTCGTTCAAGTCTTGTGGCTTCTTTCTCTGAATTCAGATGCCAAACTTGATCATACTACTTCTGGTTCTACTGTTAAAGCTGAAGTTGTTACAAACAACTTCGTCTTTGTAAGCGATTCCTCTTAAGCCAGTCATCCAAGAACGAAGTATGAAAGGATTTTGAAGATGGTCAAATAGCATGATAAGTGTCCTTTACTGTCCATTAGACTGCAAATTATTGCCCCTCTCCAAAACGGACCTCTGCTTCTGATTTTACTATTAATGCTGGTTCTAACAAAATAGTAATAAAATAATAACAATCTTTATCACACAATATATCATAATGTTTTATGGTAAAAAGTTATTTAAAAGTTATTAACTATTCTTGCAAGTGAAAATAATGAAAGCTATCAGCTGAAATGGTCCACTGCCGTTAAATATTTTATAGACCCACCTGGAAGAAAAATTATTTTCAAATAAATAATTTTTTTGCTCTCAACAAGATACTAATTTTTAAATCTGAGCAAACAGCAGAAATTTGGTCTCGTGTATAGTTATTCAATTTTCACCAGGGTGCTAAAGAAAAGTTTCGCATTCAATAAATGAAGTAGAAATTTGAGTTTGAGTCAATATTAATGAGGTTTTACATTCTAGTTGTTTCAATCTTTTACCTTGAATTTTGGCTTTTTGGGGGGAGGCTGCACTTCAAGAGGTAGCATGGAGGCTTGATGGCTTTAAGTGTAAGTTAGCGACTGTTGATAGCTTGTGCATCACCAAAAGTATTTTTAACTGGCTGTCATCATCTCTTATTTTCAGAGCTTGCAACATCTAGGAAAATTTAGTATCCTTTACATGGAGCAAAGACCCCAAATTAAGCAGACCTTTTACTTCAGTAATTATCGCCCCCCCCCCCTTTCCAAAAAAAAACAAAACAAAAACAAAACAAAACAAAAAAACAACTAATCTCCTGAGCATCTAGTAGGAATCATGGTAATTTGCATTCGTTGATAAAAATTCTTATTCGTTTTTATTTTTGTTTCTCTGAACTTGGATCTGACTTGGCTGCTTGCCCAGTTAATAAAAACGTTCTTAACGGACTCATGTAGACAAATAGGTTAAGTAAACTAGAATTCCCGTGATGATATGCAGAGTAACACATTTGTTATGTGTTTCCCGTTTAAGATTATTTTAACCGAAGACATACATATTGGCAACTCTGTAGTCATATGTTGATCAGATATCATTCAATTTCTATATTTAAGGGAAATTTAATTGCTTAGTTGCCTGTTCCTTTAAGACGACTGGTAACGCCTAGAAGTTCCCAAAGTGTTGTGCGAAAGCGCGATCCCATGAGATAGTAGATGATAAAGTTCAGAGAGCAGTTGACCATACGAAGGACAGAAACCAGTCTCCACATTACGGAGAGAAGGTTATAGTAGCGCCCGGACATACTCAGCTGGGGCACGAGGAAGATGGAGAGCTGTAGCAGGACGACGGGCGAGAAGCAGACGATGAACAACAGCGACGACGCCAGCAGCATTCTGGTGATGGCCACCTCTTTGATGGAGAGGCGTGACGAGGAGTCCTTCGCTTCCTTGTTCGTCGACGATAACCCCATGCCGTTCTGTTGTCGCCACCGGGACGCCTCGTACAGTTTGACGACAGTGACGATAGAGGTGATAATGATGACGAAGAGGAGAGCGATTGTGAAGATAACAGCGTAGATAAAGACGTCGATAATGTCAAATACATACTTGTGATCCAAATAAAAACTGCAAAAATATACGAAACGGATTACCTTTTCAACAGTAACTAAAGGTTTTGAACTGGCATTTGATTCCTTCCTCTGACACCCCTACATCAACAATCATAAGTAGGAAAGATGACAAAAAAAGAAAAGAAGGGTGGCTACCTGGTATAGCTGTTGGCCATGCCGGTCTCGTTAGTCACCGGATCAAAGACGCAGGTAAAGGTGTGTTTGTGGCCGGCGATGAGGGTGATGCCGCCCACCAGAAGGACGCTGGACACGCCGATGACGGCGGCCATGGTGGAGGTCTTGAAGTATTTCTGAGCCTTGAAGGGGCTGAACACGCAGAAACACCGCTCGCACGCGATGATGCACGTGATGAACTGAGAAACCCACATGAACCCTGTGAACCCTGTCGTGAGACACCACGAATAGATTCACTTTTGTTCACAGCTATTCGACCTTTTACAGTTTAAAAAAAATTAAATTAAAATGCGGTCTTTGTTCTTTTAGTCTTACCAAATGTGTAAATATTTTGAAAATGTAAGACTTGAAACTGTATTTCTTTCCCTTATGATACGTAAGCAGGTGTATGTGTAAAACTTTGAGATATATGTTTATTTCTTTGTGTTTTGTGTATGTGTACGTTTGTGTATTTGGTTCGCTGTGTGTGTGTAAGAGAAAGAAAGGACAGACAGAGAGATGAAGGTGGCACAACGAGCATAAAAGTAAGTTAGCAAAATAAGTATTAAGCTTCTCATTCCTATACTACTACTACTACTAACAACAATAACAACAACAATAATAATAATGGAAGAATTTATAAATTAGATGTTCTATTAGTAATTGTATAATCATCTTTTATGTTATCAATGGATGGCTGGTTGTTCTTTTTCTCGCCGAGACAGCAACTGATATTTTATTTAGCCAAGCTAGTCTAGTCTTGTAAGCCAAAGAGGATTTACATGTTCAAGAGCCAAAATCTTAACTGAGAACCCAGGTTTCTCACTCTCTGTGCACTTGCATCCTATGTAATACTAAACACATCGAATACAAGAAATATGAAAAGTAAGATGAAAGGCATTTTAATACCAACCTATTATGTTTTCTTGAAAATACCCAGCCTGGACGTTGAACAAGGCCCTGTACATCTGTTCCAAGTTGAGAAAAAACTGTGCTGTCAAGGCCACGAGGTCAGCCAGAGACAGAGTGAACAAACACATGTTTATCCTCTCTCGAAGCCCTTGACGATAGAAGATGATGGCGTTGAGGATGTTGGCGGGAAACCCAAACAGGAACAGAATCGGAGTGGCAGTGGCGTTGACGATGACTTTAAAGAGGAACTCAGCCTGTTCATAAAAAAAGCAACCTTTAAGACACACGTGGGCATTTCATGTTTGTCAGGTATATTATGTCATTTACTGAAGCTTATTTCATCTTTAGGGCTCACAAAGCAGCTGCTCGCTTTGACACGGACAGCTGCTTGACAATAGTCGCCAGCGTTCGTCAACATGCCAAGCCAACATACCCTGTGGGTGACGAGGTCGTACGGGTTTTCCCATGGCTTGTAACCGTTAGATGGCACCACCAGACATCCCGGAGGAGCATATGGCACAGACACGGGAAAGGACAGAGTGGCCGAAGGTCCTTCTTGTTGAAAGAATGAGTGTTTGTCCTGAGCTGTGCTCACGTACAGCATCGTGGTCTGATGGCATGCAGGACAAGAGCATAGAATTAATAAATTCAGATGGTGTCCAGCTAGCAAAGGGGTCAGGTTAGCGAAGTGTCGTGATAGTACATTCTGACAAGAAATACGAAATTATCAGCTATGATTAACAACAATATCATTTTGATAATGTTAGAGACTGTCCTGCTTTCTGGTTATGAAGCTAATTTCTCACATCATGGCAGAAAATCTTGTCAAATTTCTCTCTTCCTTTGCTATGAGTACTTAGTTTTTATATTAAAAATCCTTTTAATCATTTTAATAGTACCTAGAGAAAGACGATCTTGTAAATTCTTATTTGAATTTCTGAACTATCACATAAGTGAGGAAGGGAGAGATCTGGCTCCAATATTCAAGCTCTCAGTCCTTACTGGTTGTTGTTACCGGATTCCTCTCTGCATCTTCTATGTTGGTCTTTTATTACTTATTGGCACTGTTGTTTATCCTTCCGTTCTTCGTATGTTGTCTATGTCTCGTTCTTGTCTCAAGCGCGGATAGCATGCTTCTTCACGAGCGTGAGCATGTGCTACAGAAATTACATGTTTGTTGGTTTGTTTGTTGGTTTGTTTGTTGATTTGTTTGGTTGGTTGTTGTTTGGTTAGTTGTTCTTTTTGTTTGTTTTCAGAAGCGTACCGGGGACGATAAACAAATGTTCCGAGTATAACCTCTTACATCATCAGCAGACGAACGTTTCTTGAAGTCACGCAACTCTCCTTCCTTCACTCTTACTCTCACTTTGTGCACGTGCTGCTACCTTAAATTACCTGCAGTGTTTTTCTTGTTATCAAAGGAAAATGATTTTCACCATTGGCATTAAAAGCCTCCACATAAAGGAGTTTTCTAGAGAAATTTTGATGTACAGTCATATGCATTCAGCTGCTCGCTGTATTTTAGAAATATTTACTACCAGCCAAGGAAAGACGACATAACGACTTACCGTGAACAAGACGAATCTTTTCAGACTGAAAAACTCATTTTCATTGGAAGAAGACCGATATATGTAAGGAGGTCTGCATCAATATTGCACCAATCCTCCTCCAATTTGAAAATTCCCAAATGGTCGTTTGAAAGGATAATGGATGCTATAAAAATATTTCATCTCCCAACTCCAAGATAAAAATCTGCTGTAATTTTTTTTTACTTTGCAGCTGTGTGTTTAATAATATTCATATAAATGTGCTCATGCTCGTGCCTATACATGTGTGTGAGGGTGGTTGGGTGGGTATTGATATTTGTTTTTGGCAATTCACAATTAACGAATATTTCTCGCGTAAATGTCAAGCTGCACTCACGTAATAGCACAGAATTAGTTTTTTGTAATGTAATTTTTCAGGCTGAGGACATCTTTAGTATGTTCAGATTTATATTTTATTTTAATGTAAATACATTTAGAGCACTGGTAGTTCTAAATTAGCTTCGTTTGAGTGTGCACATCATTTTACTATTTTAATTTGTCGTAAAATAGATTTGTCTTCGTTTCCTAATTGTCATGAACAACTTTCCTTGGAGGTTTTTAAATTTTTTTCTCTTTAGCGCAATTAATTTCCAGCAATAGCGGATGATATAACTGGAGTACAGGCTCACAATCAATGATGGAAATCAATGTCTTCCCAGTCGAGTGTCACGTGACATCGTGTGTCACCTGATTCTAGAGCCAGAGTGGCAGTGACTGTCGTTAGAGGATGTAAGGTAGCAAGTGTTTCTCTCAGTAATTTCGTTGTGACTTCAAAATAGCAATCAGCAGTTACTACCCACTCGAAAAATCCGGTTGGTAGCAGATGCTAGTCAACAACTACTAGCGTTTGTAGACAAGTAGTGATTGTTTAGCATAAATACGTAAAAAAAAGCTGTTTTAACATGGATTCTAACGACAGAATGTGCCTCTACAAAAAATGTATTTATTTGTTTCAGATAGAAAGCCTGGAGCCTTTAAAACATAAAAGCCATGAAAACCCTTACAACAACTCAGTTGAGGAAAACAAAATATTTAGAAAATACTATTTGACCCAATCTGGGTGATTACTATCTTTTCGTTTTCGAAAAAAAACCTCTGCAAATCAATATGTGAATATTTGCAGAATACATGTGAGGTGTATTCTTCCATTGACTGTTAGTCGTTTGTTACACTCTTTGTGGAGCAGTGTTTGTTATATACGTTATCTGACAATATCTGTGTTACTCTAGTCGTAAATTTTGACATAAGGTCCTGAAGATGTGAAAAGAATTGCCAGAAAAGCTTTAATCATATGCTATTAAATGAATGTGCAGGTTGACATATTAATTACACAGTGTAGAAAAACAGTCCTGTATCACGATCCCCTACGATAGTCTTACTTTATTTGTGACACATGTTTTTTTTCTCTCGCCATACACACCGATGACTGAAGATGAACTTCAGTAACCGAGCTGAATCCAGTGATTGATATTCACGTAAACGTGTGACAACATATTCACCCAGTGATAATCGATGACCATCGTCATTTGTATAGATGATCAGTAAAATTACGATTCTTTATTTGACACCTTTAAATGTCTCCTTGTGTCAATAGTTAGTCTTGATACTGCGGACAAAACTAAGTGAAAATTATCACAATCATTCTACAATCATTTCTTGTTAGTAAAAGGTTCTTCTGTTTATTTCAAGTGTGCTCTAGAAAGTGTGATGGCGATGTCCCAAATAACCCGACAACGTCCTTGTCTCCTGTCTTCACATTTTTCTCTTGCCTGACACGCTGGCCTCAGTGTCAACATATCCTGTAGGTAAGCTACACCAACAATTCTAAAGCTTAGGTCATATATCATCTGAATAACAAACGCCCTTGTGTTGTAGAATCCGGTTCAGAAATAGTTTTTTTCCTCTTTAAAAAAGAAGCTGAAAACACTTGAGCCAGGATGCCATCCATTAACACTAAATGTTAGGAGTTTGCGACTGTTTATTAATGCAATATTTTAAATGCATGTTCATCTATTTGTGTGTGTGTGTGTGTGCAGAGAAAGAGTAAAACAGAGAAAAGGACACACACATACTTTAACACACCTGTGGACACACACATATATAGATATATACATGCTTGTACACATACGATTTTCTTGGAGAGCGACACATTTACAGCCCATTATGCGATATATATATATAAATGGGGTTTGGAGACTGAGATCGAGGATCATTTTCTGAGACCAGCATCTGAGATCAGCTTCATAAAGACCTGTTTACTGGGTAAAATCATTAACATCTATGATGAGGAGCTAACAGGTTTTCATTTGACACAGGCTCTCAACTTCTAAGAAGACGCTTGCACAACACACCGTGTGTTCCTAAAACTATGACTAAACTGAGCCATGATTTAAAACTCTTGCTTGACCATTTAGTAACTGTTGTTTTACATTATTTAAATGACCTGCTTGATTTATGTCAAATTATTTTCATAAGCTCATAGCATAACAAAGAAAGACTATCTTGCCAAAGAAAGCACAGGCAATGACGAGCTGACGAATGGACGAATACCTGCAGGTGACAGTTGTCTTTTGTCTTCACCTTTCTTGCAACAGACGCTGTCTGTCCTAAAGTTTAGTTTATCTTGTAATTTTTTTGGGTACACATTCAAGGCTCATTTTTGTACATCAGCTGCATAAAGAAACGCCCATCCTTTATATTACAGAAGACAAATGTTTTTGATATGCTTGATGGTCTTATACGCTTTTCGGCACGCCCAGACCTGTTCAGGCCATTGCAGCTCGCTGATTTATATTGTAGGGGAAAATTGTGTGTCAAGTTAGATTATTTTGTAAAGAACTTGTGTGACAAAAACATTCCATCTTGCCAAAAATAATATCTGGCAAAGACTGGATGTCATCTGCACTTTACAATGACTTTCAGATGAGGTTTTAATAAAACAGAACAACCGTTGAATCTAAAGATAAATTTAATTTGAAAAGAGAAAACTTTCAATCACAAGCAATTGAAATATTTTACGTTTTACGTATGAAAAAACTCCAATCAAAAGTCCTTAATTAACACTCAGGACATTTACACACCTAGGAGACTATCACGTTCCTCCACCCAGTCAAGGGAGAGACCAGCACAAAAACAGAACACAACAAAACACGTTTTTTAATTCCCTTTGTTAACATTTCAAACTTTCGACAACCCTTAATTAAAACTTTGGCCATCTGATGACTCTCACACACAAGCCGATCGCTCACCTTCACCACCGTCTCCCATCCTTCTCCATTTCTTCTTTCCCAGATGAAAATATAAAACTAGGTTGGTGACAGTAGAAGACATACATAAAACACATAAGATTAATATAAATGTATAAAAACTGCACACCACGTTCCAATATTTCTGCACCTGTTGCACCAGTTTTTCCTTCTGGAAAGAGCTTGCAGTGGCTTTGACACGAACCATCGTCTGTGTTTTCCGATGTCGAGAAGGAATTGACCACCGTCCATAGGTGTCCATCCTTACACCGCCTCAATGTTCTTGAGTTTAAAGACATAAGAATGATATTATTGTTATATTGTAAACTACATCTTTTGCTCTATTTTTTCTCTGTTTCGCGCGTTCTCTTGCACACATCTCAGAGGCATGTTCTGGATATACCGAATATTGGGGACACCATATCTCACCGAGTGAAGACATCCTGGTTATGAAGAGGAAGACAGCTCGTAATATTTATCTCCTACACAGATCCTTAAAAAGTTTGTTACAAAGAAATGCCCTAATAACCAGAAACACACTATGAGTAACAGGAACGTGAGTTACGGATGAAGTAAAATAAAAAAAAACAACACGCTGGGCTGGTCCTGCCAGGACACAGGTAAAACACCTATATAAACTGAGAGCGTGGCTATGTGGTAAGAGATATTTGCCCAGCACTTGAGTATTCTAATAAAAAATTGAACATGGGCAACTCTTTGAAAGAACTCGAGGTCTTCTTCGCTGTACTGTTGTCCGCAATGATTCCTCTAGTGGCTCCGGCTGGGGTCACGAATAGCCCCGGTCAGGGAAGACAGAAGGACACGATGGACAGGTGCGGGTGCAGAAGTATGGAGACATCTATCGGCGCCCTCGGCAACTCCATCCAAGCCATGTCTAACGCCGTGGAGACCACGTCCGCCATCACTAGGGGTCAGCAAGACAAACTCACTGCCCTGGAGGCGAGGATCGCGTCTGTGGAGGGAGACCTGAGGGCAAAGTCGGAACAGTACCGAGCATTGGAGAGACTCGTGGCCGGCAACTTGTCTTCCCTTGTCGGGAGTTTGAATGCCGCCAGGATAAAAGGTGAGGATCGGTATTTGTCTCTACAATGATTAAAGGGCAGCGCTGACAGCACCTGACTTCTCGGTGTTTACTCAATTATTTCTTTGCTGCTTTTTTACTTTCTGTATCTGATTGTTGATTTTTCCTGTTTCTCTGTTTCTTATCTTCTTAGTAATTTTCATTACTATATATTTATAAATTTTCTCCTTAATCTGTTTTCCTGTAATCTCATGTAATCATATTTTTGTGGACCTTTTCTTCATTCCTCTTTTTGCGTATGATATCTTATTTTTCTGTTTTTTGCTTCTGTCTGCTCTCCCTCTGGTCATGTAAGTCTCGATGCCTTTCTGTGAATTTTTGTCTGGTCGAGGTCCTGACCTAAAATACCACCACCCGCCTTATTACTTTGTCTATTTCCCTCCCCATCTTATTCCGATTGTCCATATCCCTTTACTCTTTGTTCACGAATGTTCACCAGCTTGGCGTTTTCATGTTTCGCTTTCTCCAGTGGGGTTCACGGTAAGATTTTCCGCTGATCCGGCGACCGGCATCGCAGCCAATGGCATCTACAAGTTCAACGAGATTGTGACCGACGTTGGTGGCGGCTACAACGCCATGACCGGCATCTACACAACCCCTGTCACTGGCCTGTACGTATTTCATCTTAAAGTCATGTCCACCAACGATAATTCTGCCATCCACCTGGCCATCATGAAGGATGGGACGCCAGTGGGCAACGTGTGGGCCGAAGGAAAAAGTGACGTCAACGACCAGAGTTCCACGACTGTGGTGGTGTCCATGCAGCAAGGGCAGCAAGCGTGGGTGGCGCACCGAGGGGGAGCAACTCCCATCAGAGGTGGCCCCTGGGGAGATTTTAGTGGCTTTCTTGTGTAAGGTTAAGGCTACTTCACACAAAAACGAAACGAAAACTTTTTTAACTACCGTTAGACGCATTTGTGAAACCAACTTTTTTATAATAAGGTGAAACATTTTTGTGTGACCGATGGATTGAAGACAATTTATTGGCGATCAAAGTATATTTGAACATAACTGAGGAGCTGCTTATTAAAATAAATTGATAACTCTCACTTTGTTCATATTAGATTTCAACGAGGGATGTAACACTATTAAAGAGGAATAAAAGTTATTAAGTATCCATTATATTTGTTAACTCTCCTATTTCCTTCATGCTTGTATAATTTTTTAAAATCTCTGCTCGATTTATTATGTATCGGAAACAGTTACAACATTTTCTTTCTCTCTCAAAGCTCCCCCCGCCCCTTCCTCCCCACCACGCATGTCAGGTAACTGAGTGTTAGGAAAATGTATTGTTGATGTTTAAATAGAAGATAAGAAATTTGGCTATTTTAAGAAAAAAATTTTTTTACAAATTTTTCGAGTAAAGTTTCATAAATTTTGGGGGTCATGTTTGTCGACGAAGTGACCTGGTTAGTCAACAATGGTTAAAAGATACATGTTACCTTGCTTGAGATCTGTTCATTTGACTGTGTAAACAACTATCAGCTCCTTGGCAAATACAGGGCTCTTGTTCAAACAGCGCTACACCGGTGTTCACTGTCGACAGGCTTAAACATTTCATCTTCCTTCTTTTCATTGAACTGTTGGTGCGTTCATTTCCAAGTAGCTCGTCTGTCATGTTGATTTTCTCTCTGTAATGTGCTATAATAATCAGAGCTCAGCAACTCTCATGTGCAAACTAGCTCATGAACATTCAAAAACATTCAGGCTTTTGTTTGTGGATTGACATTTAAAGTTGGTTTTGATGTTAGAACTTTTTACATACTGGACAACCAATGCTCATCATTTCTTATCTGTATGAATGCTAATTAAAATATCAAGTGGGATTCAGGAATGAAGTTTTCTTTCAAATCTCTTTTTTCAGCGATTCATAGGAGTGCCTTTGTTGGGACATCCTCACATAGCAAAGGGAAATAACAAATGAGACGTCAGTGATGACTGGGTTCGTTCCCTTTTACGAAATTCGTCTTTCCCATTCTGTTACTGTTATCTATTTAGAAAAGAAGAGTTTTTTTTTAAAAAAATATGTGTTTATTATATTTTAATGAACCGCTTTTGGATTGTATTTTTTCCTACGTGAATATTTTGTTAATTATCCTGTTGATACAATAACTCCAACCGTCCAACGGGTCTTCAGTCCTTTCTCTTGCTTTCTGCTTTTGTTCTTTTATACCACTTCAACAGAGATACCGTGAAAATGCAGAAGTTTGTTTTGAACATAGATAAAAGCTTTTATTCAATGAGAAGTGATTGATAAAAAAAGAGAAAGAAAGAAAAAGAAGAAGAAAGGAAAATAAGACAAAATAGAATGAAAAGCATAAAAATTAAATAAATCTGAGCTCAAAGTACATGAACATATTTATTTAAGACATCACTTATTAAACGTTTGAAGAGCAGCATCATACTGAAACATGGTAAGAGTTAAAACTTACTTAAAACCAAAACGAACTGTAAGTATAAATACGCACTTACTGCTTTCTATCTATATAGTTAGTATATATTATTATATAATCATGCGAGATTTTCTCGTGGCTTTGCTAATTGTTCGACACTGAAATAAATAATCAAGGTCCTCACACTAACGAATGCACTACAGAACAAGATTATACAGCTCTTCATTAGTATTAGGACGAATTGTTTTTATATTTTAGTTCTTTATTAACATTCGGACAGATTGCTTTTTAATTAGATGATGATGATAATGATGATGATAATTATTATTATATTTTACTTTACCCTCTTTATTAATGATGATGATGATGATGTTGTTGATGATGATAATTATTATTATATTTTAATTTTTCCCTCTTTATTAATATAAGGACACATTTTTTGAAACCTGTTAGCATAATTATTAATAATAGGACATACCTTTTTAACTGTTAGTGTATACTTGCCGACTTCCATGTGTGTGTGAAAGCCCATTTTTTCGGAGGCTTATTCGATCTTTAACAGATTCTTTGTGGTTACTCTGAGGTTTGCGAAACCAACAGCGACATTACTTGGGAGAATCCAACAAGAGAATAGGTTTGTTACCGACTACAGACTTCACACGTTCCTCCCTGTTACAATCCTGCTCTACACTCCATCCTGAGGTCCAAGAGTTGGACCGGTCGTTTCTTGTCGGCTTGCTCACCCTTGCTCAGAACAGTGCTTCCTGGAAGGTTCTGTCAACCTTTGTAGTTTTTCTCTCCAAAGACCAATACACTAGGACCAATCTAACTGTTGATCAACTAGTATCAATGAAGAAGTGAACGAAATGAATAAAATGTTGATAATGACCACAGAGATAAAAATGACAAAAAGGGCTGGAGACTGCTGTTTGATGCTGAATTGATTTCAGTTTATTTTTTTAGTTTATCTCTAGGACTTCTATGACAAACAGATATCATCATACCCCGTGTCCATAACCAAATTTCAATAAGGGTAAACAAACACCTGCTCAGGTGTCGACCCAAATGTCACGTTGAACTGAAAGTTATACTCTTTAATTTCAACAGGTTCGAACAGTTCGTGTTCGTTCTTTTCCTTTTTTTCGTTTATTGAGTTCTGGGTGTTTTCAATTCCCAGTCAGGTTTTTGAATGCTGTAATTTCCTCCTGGTGAAATACTTTGACAACAGATATCTGCTACAGTAATCTGATATGCTCGTGTCCACATTAAGCTCATGGAAACCCGCGTGGGTCTGTGTTTTGTGAGATCTGAAGGCATTTTGCTGTTAAATTGTGGTTGAATGCTGAACAAGCATGCTGAAATGAGTCAACATATTTCTGTTTTGTGTAACTGCTGATTAATAGATTGTTAACACATTCATTTATTTATTACCAGCATGGTAAGATTAAGAACGATGAAGTTTTGTTAGCGGAGGAATATTTTATGTCGAGTGGGCGGTTGTGTGGATGTTTTGGAAGGACCGGTCAATGCATGCACCCGACTGATGGCTTGCACGTACCCGAGTCAGACACGTTTGCACTTGTTTTGAGTCCGATGACTGTTTCATGCTCATTCACTAGAGAGTTCTGCCAAAGCACAGACGCAAAATACTGAATTCTCTGCAGCAGCAGCAGTCGTAGCAGCGTTTAAGATGGGTAAAGTAGTTGTGACAATTAAAGTAGAGGATGAGATGGTGGAAACGAAGAAGAAAGTAGAAAATGGAAGATAAGAAAAAAAAATGAGAAGAAAGAAAGAAAGAAAGAAAGAAAGAAAGAAAGAGAAGAAGAAGAAGAAGAAGAAGAAGAAGAAGAGGAAAGGTGACAGATGATGAGTAATGGATTAAGGATGATCTAATTTGTATTTTCTTCTATTTTTAGCCCGCCTTGCTATCCCAATGACAGCATTATTTCTCCTGACACCTGTTTTTCTTCGCCTGACGTTGTCTTCCGAGCTCAGTGCGTCGACCAGCAGGTACATCAGACGGCCCGACGACGACCTGTACGTCGGTCCAGTGCTGGACACTGTTGTTGCGAGGTCGACTTTAACCTGCGCCGCAATGTGTTCCCGGAACGACCGCTGTCACGTGATCAACGTTTGTCCGTGTGATGGTTTTCCTCGACAAGTTGAGTGCAGTTTCCATGACGAAGAAAGCATCGAGGTCAGCAATTTCGTGAAGGATGTTGCGCTGCAAAATTGCTTCCTGTGGGAGAAGGTTGGTTTCTTTTACAGACAAAAATTGATTGCAAAATCACAGTCGTAATCAGTTTGGCTTTCTTAGCATCGTTACGATTTTTGTGTTTTAATTTAAAGTTCAGAATAACGATACGTTTTGCTGCTGAGTGCTCCCTCTCGGTGTTCGAGAGGGCCAGGGGTTCAAATACAGAAAATTATCGAAGAGTTCTAGGGCCTCTTCCAGAACCCCACTATCACGTTTGCTGTTATTGACTCACAGGCAACAAAGGCAAAAATAAACGCATGCTGATGTGCAACAATGTTTTCTAAATTTAAAATTACAGTGTCAGTACGGTAGACTAACACACACACACACGTACCTTAAGAAAAAATTTAAAACACAATTTTATTTGAAATGTACTGAAAAGAGGAGATTTTTTTAAACTTATGTCTTGAAAGTTTCTATAATAAATTTAATTTAAAATTTAAAAGTGTAAGGGGAACTCTTAGAAGAAATTGATAATTATTTTTCATTAATAAACTTATCAATGAATATATAGATAGTTCTAAAATTTGCGATGATCAGACTTTTAATATGTGTGCCCCTCACTATTTTAAATTATACATTTATTAAAGAAAATATTTGCACAATAGTTTCGCGCCCTGGTATTTTTTAAGCTGATCAGCGCTCGGACAGTGTGACTTACGGAAACTTTACCAGCAAACATATGCACAGACATGCAAGTCTACAGGCCAGAGTTATTTTACTTCTCTAAAGGACTACGTTTTCAGTCTTATGTTTTCTTAAATGCAATCATCCAGAGGGAAGAGCTATTACACGTTTGAATTTTGTTATTGATTTTTTTTTTACTTTGTGACTTTATTCCCTTCTTATAGGCTTAATTAGGGGAGATAACCTACAGCTTACTAGTTCTAGAGCAGTAGTTACCTATCTCCCCTACTTCGACCAAGAGGTTCTCAAATACATGTAAATTACATTAAAAAATACTTGACTGCTTCTGGACTTCTGGAAATTATTTTATATTTTATCGTCACCAGAAATGAGCAACTAGCGAAAATTTCACAAGTGGGAGTGGGTAAAAAAAAATCACTTGCAAGCTTCCATGGACAGACAAGCAGCGATAGTGAGTTAAATGGAAAACTAAGTGTGTAAAAAGAGCATATTCATCCTCCCGAGAGAGTACACAGTCATCAGTTCTCGGTGCACATAAACTCTTTACGAAAAACAGTAATTTTTCCAACAAAGGTGTGAGTGTCTTTCTGTAAGTAAACGATACAAGAGATTAAAACTCTATATGTTATATATTTGTCACTTTATCCATTTTTCTTTTTGTAAACGTTTTTAACTATACTTTCTAGTATATGTCTGCAATTTTCCACAGTAACCATAAAACATTAAAAACAAAAAAAGACAAAGAAAAAAAATTCTTCGTAAATTTTTCTTGTGGTAAACCAACAAATAATCAAAATCACGAAAGCGAAACATGCGATGAGTGAGGGCAGACTGTAGTTTGTAATTTTTGTAAAATCTAATCTTTTATCATTTTAATCTTTAACCACAGATTTCGATGATGACTAGATTGTAGGCATAAGGGAGTTATTTGAGAAAATAGCGGAAAAGTCAGTTTGGACAGAAAATAACTGTAGACAAATAGACTAAAAACCAAAATAAGTTAATTTATGTATACTAATAGAATACAACAGTTGCGTTTGGGCTTAAGCTAATCTTTAGTTGTTTATGTTTCCCTTTTGTTCTGTCTCAAGCTTCAATCTGAAGAGATAAGCGAGGTTACAGTAACTTCGACTATAGACACAACAGAAGAACTGCAGTGTGAAAATGGTGGAACTCTCGTGGGAGGACGGTGCAAATGTCGCAGGCAATATGGCGGGACAACATGCCAGCGACTAATCAGAGGTACATAATGTGTACTAGCATGCTAACAGTAGTGTGCACGTGACCACTGAAAATTGTTTCTTTGTGATTTTGTTCCTTTCTGAGTCTTTAATTCAATGGAGGAATAGAGAGATGAGACCAAGAATTAAGATACAAATATATGTAGTTGACATCTCCTCACTTTCTTTCCTTCTTTTTTTTTTTCTTTCGTCTTTTAAATCTGTCACTTCCTCTTTGTTTTTCTTTCTGTCTTTTCTTCTTTTTTCTTTTTTCTTTTTTTTGGTTGCATTGTTCTTTTATATCTTTTCTCTTTTCTTTTCCTTTCTCTTGCTTTTATTTTTAACTTCTCTTTTTATTTCTTGCTTCTTTCTTTTTGTATTTCTTATTTCTTTCTTTTCTTCTCGCTCTTTCTTGTCTTTTAGAACTTTTTTTTTCTTTCTTTTCTGACTACCTACAACATGCGTTTTTTTTTTTTAATCATTGGTGTCAGACTGCACTGAACCTTATGATAATGGATACAGAACTTCTCGGAGTGTTCCGCTACAAATACAACCTGCAGGGGCGATCACACCTTTCTGGGTAAGTGGTGAACAGAAGAGAAATCAAACAGAACGGAACTCGAAAATGGAAAACAAAAT
>SRHC01001751.1:111853-183584 GCA_004794325.1 Pomacea maculata | reverse complement strand
TGCATGTGACAACCAATACTCTGTATTTTTTCAATGTTAAACATCTTTACATCTAAGCATCCATTCAGCAGCAAATGACAAATGGACAGTGAGAAACAAATGTGTGTGACAAAGAAACTAAGACCGCAACAACGAAGACTATTTTGCTAGACACTGTTGATGACAGAGTATCTTGCCAGACAGCATACGTGACAAGGGACTTTCTTGCCAAACAAAGCAAGTTCGAAAGACTAGCAATAGATAAAGATACAAAAGCCACACAATGTGTCTTTCATATACAAGTCCCTTTCCACAAGAATAAAGAAGAAAAAGGAAGGCATTCTAATTAAATACAAAGATGTCCACGAGCAATTATTATTATTATTATTATCATCATCATCATCGGCAATAACTGAAAACAACTGAAAACAACTGAAAACAAGTTTCTTATCTCATACGTTGTCTCTCCCTGGGTGTGCAGACTAAAAATTATTTTGTTAATTAAAACAATCCAAAATACTGGTTGTCATACAAAGTTTACTCTCAGCAACGGCAACGCAGAAAAAAAGGGGATATTATGATAAAAAGGGGGAAAGCGTTTCTAGGCCGATGCTATCTAAAATGAAATATTTTAGAAAAAAGAATGAAAAACATTGTAAACTAAAACCCAAAGTTGCATTAAGATAAAAGCAGGTGTCACAGCTACTGAATCATCTTGTCGATACACCCTAGGTGGCCCTTTCATTTACTTGCCCATAAAATTGATCTGAGTATTGATATTCAGCCACTTGGATAAACAATGTGCTACAGCTGACACGCCAACGGATTCTCTGATGATGAGCAACATTGCAATATTGGAATACTTTAGAAAGAGTTGGACATAAACATTAATGAGATGAACAGTAATTCTGGAACTTAGACTGGTTTTGCCAAAGGATTTCATTCATCTGGTCACACACACGCACGCATGGACACACACACACGCACGCACGTGACCACACACTTCACTCCACCCCACACATTCTAAACAACAGATTTTCTTTATTTTCACTATTTAGTTAGGTTTTTTGCTGGCAACCATGTGTATCTCTATAGATTAAGTAAGAAGCTGTTTCCATTGTGCTTTGATTTATAAAAATGATCAGTAAGTATTGGGATAAAAAAGCATTTTTGATAACTTGATTGATTTAAAATAGATGATTGATTTATAAGTGTAGGTGCTGGCGTCCTTATATCTCTGAGTACCATGAAATGATCGAAGTACAAGAGGCGAACAAGAAGAAGCAAGAATAAATTTGTAATTGATGTCTAAGCAGACAAAGGTGCTTATTCGGGAGACTTCGGCCAAATACTACATCTACTATTGACGTTAAAATACTGTTTTCTTTACCTTGGTAACCATGGTGCATTGGGACCCTGACTGCCAGTAAGACTGTCGTTCGATTCTCGCCTTGGCCGTTGCTGTTTACTTCAACAGTGTTGTTTACGGTCTGTAAATAGACAGACAGTCACGCCAAGGAAAGCGAGAAGATACGCGTTCCGCACGTCATGTGACCAGTTGCACGGCTCCTTGTTAAGTTCAGCAAAAGGTTAAAGGCCACGGAATCCATGACGACGTTTACTTGTGTGTGTTTCTAGGTAAGCAGCTTCCAGTTATTTGTAATTTGTGACTATCTTTAGTGCAAGTTTTTCTTTCACAAAATGCTCCCAATTATTGCTGCACAATTAACAATATGGGACTGATTGTATCTAAAATGGCTGTAAGCATCTAACTAATTATTATTGCAATAAGAACTGTAGTTGAATGCTAGAGAAGTGTCAGCCACAGAACAAATCACCAAAGAACTCACTAGACCTCAAACGCTTGCAGACCGCTCGACTTCTTCAGTTTAAATAGCATTTAACTTAGTGGTGAAAAAGAAAATTATCCATGTCCATTGCTGCAAGAGTCAATTAAAATGTTTATTGTATTTTTGCAGATTTCATCACATTAGCCATCCAGCTGTCGCCTAAGAGACATGCAGTGCAGCTGGCCCCTGCTCGATAGTTATTTCCCCTTCATTACACACTGCGACCAAAGGTTCCAGTATCAACATGGACGGCTATGATCTGTATTTCGTAACATTGGAACTTCGATCTGCTTCCATTGTGCTTTCATGAGAATCAGATAAAGCACAGAAGAAAATCTATACACACACTGATCGAAAAGACAATGCAAGGAATACGACACTATAGGGGAATGATTGAGAAATCTTGTAAATAATGAGACGAAAATGGCACGATGGCAAAAGGGCATTCTAGGAAAGAAAAGAAGTGAGAAAAAAGTTGAAAATGAAAACAACAATGAAAAAAAAATCACAACTGCGACATCGACGATGATCATGATGATTTAGATAGTCTTCCCCCCCCCCTCCACCACCATAAAACACAGAAGTACATTCTTTCTAAAATTAAAACTGACAGTTTTTTAAAAAGTAAAAATTATTAGAATTAATGAATAACAAATGTCAGAAAGAAAGAAGACATTTTAAGACAAATTTTAAAAAAGAAAAGAACGTAAAAAACCCACCAAAAACCAGAATCAGAGAAGGGAAGAATAAGGTAGTGCTAGAGAATATCTTTACACAGATTTTTTTACTTCCAGCCTCATAAATTATTTTCCATGTCAGGTACCAATCCCTGTAAAGTTATTATCTGCATTAATTACCTCGTCCTTGGTAACTGTGAACAGGATATTTGGTCAAAGCTGCATACCAATCACGGTTTGCTCAGCTGAAAAAAACATTTCCCCTCCAATTAAAAGCTCATGTGTCCCACCACTTCATAGAGTTCTTATGAGCTCATTGCGGTCGCGTCTCATTTTAGGTCAAGGTTGATTGAATCTGTGACGCCATCATCGCAGCGATTGGTCATTTGTTTGTAAGCTCCAGAGGTAGAGGACAGATGAAAACCTGTTGTCTTTTTCTATTTGTTTATTTTTTCCCTCTTTCCAAGCCGTCCATTGTCCTTCTGTACTTTTCCCTGCTGCTTCTTTTTTCTCGTTTATGCCTTAAGTCACAGTTCGTTAATTTGTTATAGCCTTCTCTTGTTAGCACTACAATGTTGGTTTACTCCTGTAGGTCAGAGTAAAGACAAGGACAAGATATTCGTCTCTCTCCTTCAATTTTAAATTCTCTCTCTCTCTCACACACACACACACACACACATTCACACTTCCAAGAAAGTCTAAAAACCTCGGAAGCGATGTAAATATTTTATTGTTCTTCTGTCACAGTAATAATTTAAAATTATTGTGAATAAAATGCATTTCGACATGGTCTAAAGTGCGGCTAAAAATGCGTTTAAACATCAAAACTATCTGCTTAAAAATGCTGATTATGGACATATGCCTACAATTCGCTTATCTGACAAGGCCAATTGAAGCACATTCTTTTTTCGACACGAACATAATCTAAAAGGATCACACAGAGTTGATCTTTCACCTAAAATACAATTACTAGTTTTTCATACTCAATAGCTTCATTATGAAACTAAGTAGAATATCCGCAACTAACAAACATCATGGGCTCCCTCACACTGCGCAGTCTTAGGTCCAGACGAAGCAGATTTCTAAACACAATTATGCTTACAGGGGCAGCGGCAAAGTTGATAACTTGGAATGACAGTGAGATATACACAGCACTTTAATGAAGGAAAGGGGAAAAAACAAAGCATTCAAACTCTTCTGTACTTAGGAATTCTTCATCATACCACGCTTACACAAGAGGCAACATATATACAGGATTTCAAATGCAAAAAGATGAATTAGTGTTGAAGCTCACTGGAGACAGAATTTAAATTTAATCAACCGAATGGTTACGAGATTAATAGAAAAAAATATTCACCTACTTCTAGATATAATACAAATACAATACTTATAGTAGGAAATTTAATTTCGCAATGATAATTCATAAAATTAGCTATAAATTTATACATCGTTGTCGGTAATCAACATTTTGCACAAAAATCAGATATTCTACAAAGCTCTATAGATTAACATCGGCAATTTTATCACGGGTAAAAATGGGTAAGACGCTAGTTGGATAAGAACCAACTGTGTTAGAACCCTAAAGTGTTGATGATGTACAACGCACACACACACTCACGCATTCTTTCTACAAAGCACACAGCAATCGCCTAAAGGCGTATATACATATATTGTTGCTGGGCTGGTTGTGTTTTACGCTGTGCCAGCAACTAAGATTATATCACGATATTGTTGATGGGGCTTAGACAACGAAACACTACATATGTAAGTACTGCCCTTCGGTAATCGTGTATGAAAATATTATTTTTATTATTGCTGATGATTGATTGATTGATGATTGATTGATGATGATGATGATGATTTTTTAAAAGTCATTTAGCACGATGATAACACAGTTTTCAATGGTAGAACATGGTCCATTCACTGACGAGCTACTCACTGCTATTATTCCCCAGCCCCTACTTTCACCCCTATGTCGCGGTACACGCATCCGAGAAGCCCGACGGCCAAGAAACTCTCTATGAGCCTCTGAAAAGGTAAAGTTACCTCAATAAAGACAATTTCAGAAAAACATGTGAGATTTAGCTCGCGTTGCTAGCGCCAAGATTCACGAAGGAAATCCTCAACTTAAAAGAAAATAATACACAAATTACAATCTATAAGCAATCGAACAAGCAAGCAGGAAGCTGCTGAAAATAAAATTTGTTCCTTTTGACAAAATTGTTGTCCCTAAATCAATTATTAGACGACAAAAATATTAATTTTATTTTCACAAACAAAGTTACCTGGAGATGTTCACCTACAAAAACAGACAAATAGGCTGGTTAGCTATGAAGGCGGGCAAAAAAGACGATGGAACCAACCAGAGAACCAGGAGGACCAATCAAATTTCAGTAATATTTGAGGACCTGCCCACTGCCATGTTTATGTAGTCAATATTTGTTGCTGAACCATTTATCAGCCACACTATCTTGTCAGCAAAGAAACTGTACCCAGTGCAGTTGGCACTAAACCAACCAGGGTATCCCTTCTTACAGGAATCTGTGCTGTGATCGTAGGTGAAAAAATAAAAAGGTTGCGATCCAATGAAGCCATTTTCCGCAGGCTCTGGGGATGACGGCCAGGCCCCAGTATATGTAAGAGAGTAATTAGCACTTTCGGGACCGATAACAAAGTTACCGTAGGTTATCCTCCCGATACTTATGGATTGGTTGTAAGTGTACCGGATGTACAAGTTGGCGTAATAATTCGCTTGACGCAGCAAGTGGTAGAGGTTCTCCAGGCCGATGAAGTAGTCTTCAGACGAGTTCTTCACCGACAGGTTGTCGCCGATCCCCGTCTTAGCTGTCGCCCAGCTGACGTTGAAGGAGTTGATGTAGCTTCTCTTCAAGGGGTAACCAACGCCGCCATAGTCAAGGACACAGTTTATCTGTAAGATATCCGGTTATCTTTGAAAACGAATGAAAGGCTTAGGAACTTGTAATGAAAAAGCTAAGCACGGAAGCACTATTTTTGTAAGCAAAGACGGTTGTAAAGACAATCTAAATGGATTTAAGAAGTCGATGGATGTTTCGGAATGTAGGTGGTAAAAGTATACCAGATGTACACAACTTACTGCCATATTTTGTTGATTCAATATGCTTCTTATTGCTGGTGCTCTTGTACTAGTGTAAGAAGCAAGATTGCAACTCTCTTAGGAAACCAGGAACCGTTCAGGCGACAGAAGCTTGTTTGTTTTGGCCATGTAACCTGGTATAACACCCTGTCAAAGATTCTCCTCCGAGGCACATTGGAGGGTAATAACGCCGCGATGGCCATAGAAAGAACTGGCTTACGAACGTCAAAAACTGGAGTGGCTGCCCTGTACAGGACCTGCTGACTATCGCCCACAATAGGGAAGAATGGGGCCATGTCATCTCCGTGTCTATCCATGTACTTTTCCCCTCCCCTAACGACAGATGTCGATCAAGGGACTGACTGACTGTGTTAGTGTTAGCTGCACAATTGTCCTCTAGGACAAATAAAGTTGTACGTCACCGCATTGCATTTCTTAATATTTTATTTTGTGAATTGATAAATCATTTGACATATTATGATTTTGTCATGCACCCGTAAGAGCTGCTCGCTACTTACCCAGAAAGGCGTCGAAGTACCTACAGGCTGAATGAGTAGTGTTCGTCCGGGATACTTAAGGAAATAGCCATTGTCGAAAGCTTCTTTGCAGTCTGAAACATGCAAAAATACCATAAGAAAATGTGTAATATTAAGTATATATTGAAATGACTGACAAACAGCTCTCACTCATGCACATCCATGTCCAAACGACATCAAAACTCAGGTAGGCATGCGCACGCGTACAAGATCATATCAGAAAGATTAAAAAATATTGTAGGCTACAAAATTAATTTTCTAAACCTCTGATTCGTCGTTGGCAGGTCTCTCCGGCGAACTCCATGGGACATCGACACCGTCCATTCAAGAAGGTGCCGCCATTTTCACACCATTCTACCTAAAAACAGGAAAAAGCGCGAACAAAAATGATAGTTCATAAAAGAGATCTCCGCTTAAGTCCAAAATAGTTTGTATTGATGTATCGAAGGAGAAGAAGAGGTGCTACAGTAATATCATTACACATATTTCCATCTCCCATTGGGTATTAACAAAGCTCACTTTAATTGGCTGGTTAAAAACTGAAAGATTATTCAGGAGAATTGCAACGTAAGAGGACTTAGTCTTGAACATGCTATATTTTTATGGTTTCTTTATTCAGTTTGGATCTTTCATGCTGTCTACGTTCAAAGACTTTATCCTATCCAAAGACTATTCTTATCTCCTACACACTTCTCCTAGACGTAGGGTATACGAATCATCAAGAAATGGCAAGCATGAGAAAGCCATAGCACATAAACCCAAGGTAAGGCTACAAAAACAGAATCCATGGACACAGGGGACAGAAACTCACCCTTTTCATCACAACGCAATTGGGGAAACTTGTATTTGACGAACCGTTCGTGGACCCGAAAATGTTGTTGCCAAGGAGACTGCAAACAGCTTGTTTCGAAGAGCCGGTTTGAGGACAAACGCTGACTCCTGTACAAAGGTCATTTTGCGCACACAATACTGCGCATTGCACGGTAGAGACTCCGACAGCAGTCGTCAGCACGGTTTCAAAGCTAATTTCTTGGCATCTGACGAATTTGTGGCTTAGAAGACTGACACCAGAAGCCATACTTTGGTGCAAAAGAAGTGGCAGTAGAATTTTGATCATTGGGATAGTAAGACTTTCTGGAAAACAACGAAAACAACCGTAGATGCATGTGTGTTTATGCAACTTCTGTAAAGTTATCTACAACAGTCAGAATCCTCTGAAAAGCAACTAATTTTGCTTTGTCCTTCGTTTATCGTGCTCGTGATACAATCAACAGCATAGTTTCTTCTACCCAGAATGCTCTTTCACACAAAACGATTTGTTTTACCTTCACCACCACGGCGCGCCACGAGCATGATCGTCAATAATATAATCTTCTCCGCCCGCCTCTGCCGTTGCTGCTGTCGCTGTTGTCCTTCACGTCTGCAGAGTTGTATCTCGCCGGCACACTGAGTCCAAGAGTCAACTGTCTCCTACAGCTTCAGTAAGGCTCGTCTATGGGCCTGTTGCATGACGCGTCGCTAAACCATAGCAGGATGGTTAACGCCAAGCAGTTATATAATACGCCAAATATATGTGTGTTTTGTTAAGGCTGCACACATACAGTCAGTTTTGTTTTGTTTTGTTTTTTTTTACTGTAACGAAGTGCGAACTAATTTCTTTTTGTTTTGACTTTGCTACAATTTCAAGTACTCGACAATGTGACCAGTTAAAATGGCGTTTAACAATCCAACTACAAATCTTACAATGGGCATTTTAGCTGAACGTTTTAAATTATTTCATCTAGCTGCCGCCATCAAAGCTCTCAAATCAATTATAATGGGCGGCAGTGATCTTCGGTTTCGTACGGTGAGTTCGATCTCTTGCTACCGAGCCTGTGGCGGATCAGGTAAGGCCATTACAAAAATCTATACTCATACAGCTTCTCTAACTCACGGATATGCTCACAGAAAAGAACCATTGGAGCAACTATAGTGCTAACTAGATGAAAAGTATTCTTTAACAGAATGAAACAACCAGAGAAGCGAAGAAGACGAAGAAGAATGATGATGATGATGATGATGATGATGATGATGATGATGATTGATGATGATGCTGATGATGTATTGATTATTCAAAAACACCCATAAACGAATTGATATTGCTAAAGGTAACAATAGTTTTAGAAATACAGATATGAAGAGACAATGATTCTTGTTCTGTTTATTTTATTTATTTCTTTCAATCCTCCTCGTGTCGCTCGCTGTTTACGTTTGTCCTATTCTTTTCTCCCATAGCTAATTAATTAATCAATCAGTTGTATTTTTTTCTGTTTTCATGCTCTCTCTCTCCTCTCTCTCTCGAACACACACAAACGAAGCTTAAAAAGTTCAGGGGCCAGCTACACGACAGCATTCAAACTTTAACAAAGTTTAGGCCTTAATTATGTTGAGATAATCAATTTTATGAAGCTTCAGTAAACAAAACAATTTTAGAACGTTTTAAAACTAAACTTGTTTCAAGAAAATGAATAAAAAGGTTTATTCCACACTTTCCCGTCAGTACCGTTTTTTGAATGCTCTTGTGCAACGCATCTCTGTGACATAGAATCAATTTTGGTAAAAAAAAAAAAAAAAAAGTTTCTAAGAATCTTTCTTTAGAACAGTTTTAAGTTTTATAAAAATGTTATGCAACTAGCCCCACCGCTTGATAGCCCTATATCTAGATCAGAGAAACGAATGGTTGGCTCTCGTTTCTTGCGGGATTTTTGATTGTTTTAAGTGTTTGTTTTGTTTTATTTGTTGAGCTAGTCAAAATACATTACACTAAAACTAAAATTTTACAAGATATTATATAAATTCATTAAACGTATAGCAAAACAAAATTGATTTGCAACAAAAAGATTACAAAAAGCTAACAAGAAAGAAAGAAAAAAGGAAAGAAAGAAGTAATTTTTCAGTCGTAAGCATTTTCATAAAAGTCGTCCCAGTCCATTGAAAAGGAAAAGAGCACGGCAGCAAAGACAGCTACGCCGGTGGTTACAACAAACACATGGAAGGTGATTCCGTAGACCGAGGTGTCGGTGACAAGGCTGAAGTTTTGACCCTCCGAGGCAGTGAGTTCAACCAGTGAGCCCAGCAGATACAGTGCTGACAAACACAAAACCAGAAAACAACCGATCGTCGGATATCGCCATAACAAAAACAAAGCAGAAAGGATCAGATAATGGAGCAAAGAATTACTATAAGTGATCCTGGCTGCATGATACAAAGAAAAATGTTATGGAGGAATGATTACTTTAAAGAAAGAAAAATGGGAAGAAAATTATTTAAAATCTTTTAAGGGTAAACTCACTATGACCCTGGCATACTGCCATAGAGCGTGTAAATAATTGTTTACAAAGCCATAATCAAATAAAAACTATAGACATTAAACTGTGATAAATTATTGTTTACAAAGTTGTATCAAAACCAAACTATATGCGTTGCATTTACAGGGTTGTTTTATCAGCATTTGTAGGATTCTACAGCAATACCAGTGACTCAAAACTTTCGTATTATTAAAAGTTGCTAAAAGTCACCGAACACTCATATAATAACGAAACTGGATAGTCTTACACCAACCACCCCTTCGTTTGTAATTTGGTAATTACGTTGCGAATGGAAACAATGTTTTTGCTGTCTTGAGAGACATTATTTGGTTAGAGCAAATAACTTCATATTTGCTTAGATTGCGTAGATGCCATGTGAATAAATTTACATTGTCTTAGATATCCCCTGAATAAATTTACGTTTTATTCGATACCACATTAGTAAATGTACATTTTCTTTGATACTACGTGAATAAATTTCCATTCTCAAATATGCGATATAAATAAATTTACATTTTATTAGATATCACATCACCTACATAGGACCATTAATTGGGGTGTTTGCTTGTCTTCTGGGTGATCACTGCCACTCGAGCAACGGTAGGGGAGTTTTTACCCAAGAATACGAGCCCCGAAGGTCAACACAAAGCTGTCAAAAGATGAGAGTAAACATAATCTAGATGTACCTAACAGGAAGATGAACGTGAGCTATTATAACCCCAAGAATAAAAAATTTTCTATGTCAGTGGCAGCAGCTAAGAAACGAAAGTAAATATTGAAGTGACCTGCGCAGGAGACGGAGTCGTTGGCATCCGCCAGGATGGAGATGTTATGCATGCGTACTCCGTACCAGTACATAGCCAGGGATGTGATCATAGTTTGTATCGCGACCACTGAGATGAGGATTCGGGAGATCCAGATGTAATCTAACAAGCATCAAGTATACAGACTGTAAGGCCGATGTGCAAACAGGTCAAAAGAAAAACAGGAATGACACAGACAGGTAGACGTATACTTAGAAAAGAAAAGAGAAAAATAACACTCGCTGTGAATTCAAATGTATACGAGGGTAATTAACGAATGGTATAAATAATCACCAATGTCTAAACAAGAGATAACGTGCTATCTACCGATAAATGATGGATAAAAACAAAATAACAAACGCGTGGTGACAGGCTACACCATCTGGCCTGAGGAGAAATACATTGCAGAAATACATTTTTTCTGCAGATGAAATGTGGTCTTGTAAATCATATTACTTTTTCTGAACCTCGTGAACTCGAAACACCATCAGTGTCTCGCGTTGATAAATAAAAGATGACAAATATAATGAATGTTGAGCAGTAGACAAGCATTATTTCCTTTGATGTACGTTTTGGATGGCATCTCAGCAGAGGTGGAATTTTGACAGTCGATGACGTTTTCACCTGTAAGAGTAAATATTTATAGTTTATAACAAAGGTTAGGAGGGATTTGGGGAAGTATGTCCAGTTCTCACCAGTAAACGACAAATTTCTTATTTCCCTGCTGCACAAAACTCCGCTGATTTGTATAGACCACAGGGTAGCACGTGCTGTGCAGTTTCCGTCCTTTATAACAAACCATGATGGGGCTGGGAGAACAGCTGTTCTGCAACATCCATTTTCCATCAAACAGTAAAGCTGACGTGGTATTTAAATTGGTCAGGAACCTTGGCTTTTTGTGGTACTGCAATGTTGCAGTCTTTAACTGCTTGGTCGCCAAGGCTATGCGACGAATACGGTTTTGCTATCATTCAAAAATATTTCATTCATTTACAAGAGCAAGACAACAGAATTAGAGAATGAAAAACATATCAAATTCAATATTTTACTTTAAATGAGTGGATTTAGTTCATTCGAAAATGCTAATTTCTCAAATCCGGGTGAATAACAGACCTATCTTTCGTTCATTAAGAAAAAAGACCTTTAGTAAAAATACAAAATAAGAGAGAAAGAAAATAAAAGGAAGAACAGAGAAAGAGGGAAAAGAAAAAAGAAAAGAAAACAGAACAGAACGGAAGAGCAGAAAAAGGAAGGAAGCAATAAACAACCCAAAAGAAAACAAAGTAAAGAAAAAAAAAAATAGTAAGACAGAAAGTAAGGTAACCTGTCGCTTTTGGCCTAACTCACACTAGAAAGGCGACGATTGTAATGATGAAAATGATGATTTTGACCTGCCATGGTGGTGGGGGTTTGTAAGTGCTGGTGATTGAGTGTTGTGTCTCTCTACGGATGGTTGAGCGTCGGCACCTCTCCAGGAGTGGGGGAGACTCAACTTCATTGTTCGCGGGGCTTTGGAATGCCAATGATTTGTCCTCCGGGAAGACACGGACTTTGCGCATATCCATGGCAACTTCTCTTCCAGGGGGAAAAAAAAAAAACAACAAATAAATAACGTATTGCTTTGAGGCACCTTCAGGGTTAAGGATAAAGTTTGGTATTTCGAACACTGGTGTGTGTGTGCGAGTGAGACCTTCGAGTGCCAGAATTACATAAGCACGACAAAGGATTCTCGACACAAACGCCAAGTAATAAAGACTGGATTTAAAGGCTAACCCGATCACTACGATCTGGCGAAGATTTACCTCCAAGTCTGTCGAGTAAATTTGGATTGGACATTTTTTAAAAAATTTAGTCGAAGCTTGATATCATCTTCGACTTCTAAATTCTAAGTTCAAATCCATATGGCTTTATTCCAAAATCAGCTCTTTCATTTTCTGGGCAAAATATCGCTTCTTGAACACGACAACCTGAGCGATGTTTCTTCTTCTAACTCGAAAACATGCAGAGATTTCCTGAACTGAGCCACACGCTGTTACAAATACAATTTACACGAAACGAAGCTCTCCAGTGTAGGAAAGTAATTTTCTTCTGCTTTTTAAGTGGCAGGTGAGAATGCCGATGTTTTAAGGCTCATGTATAAAAAGTTAAGCATAATTATGTACTCATATTTTAGAAATTTAAAAAAAAAATTGAACTTAACCAGATCATAAAGAAAATAATGTTGCACTCGGGTTAGCTTTTAAGGAATTATTTCTCTTATTTATGCCGTGTAGAGATTGAAAGTCAACTTGGACAAACCTACAGGACATTTGAGAAATAGCTATGGCTGGTATCTGAGAATATAGATGCTTGCTGCACTTCTAAAAAGATACTCACATTTGTGCGAAGTCCGAAATTTAATTTATCGTTCCCTTGAAAAAGTTTGCCTGTCGATATCAGACGACATGTGAAAGTAAAAAAAAGCTAATGCTCAACCATTGTCCACGTCTTTTGAAAGAAAAAAGTCGTCATTGTGATTACGTATAAATGCATTATCACGTCATACTATGACTGGGTAACTACTTGCACCAATCAACAGAGCTGTCAATAGTTGTGATTATAGTCACGTGACTAGTCCACCTGCTCCTCTTCCTCTGCAGATTATGACTCTCAATCCTTATTGTTTGTTCCCTGATTTCACTTTGTCTTCTTCATCTTACCTGTATGCATAGCTGTTTCTCCTCCCGTCCTTTGTATTCTGTCCAGTCTAATTACATGTCTTTAGTGAGCGTCATTATGCACTACATAAATCGTACGTTAATTAACTGTGCAAGAAGTGTCTGCCCTTTCTATTGATCACTCTATGGGTTACATGAGTATCTCACTAAGTCCGAAACCAGTCAGTTCTCGGCAACGATTCCAGATTATGCCGAAAGCTATTTTGCCGTCTAACTAATGCACTCTTTAAAGAGAAATATCAAACATGGCAACCACCAAACACACACATACACAGAGCTATATTTTTTATGTCGTAGGTTCATCGATTGCAATATCAGAGCTGGAAAACATGAAAATGATCATACTGGCTTTTTTTTATCTGGTCAGCCCGTTTCTCGTCACGTGGCTCTCTGTATGTCACACCACAAACTTGTATTACTGGACTACTTTTCTACTAAAAAAATCGAGGCAGGTGTGAACAAAGCTTCCGGTTTATTCACATTTCAGATTAACTACTAAAGCGAGGCAGGCTTGCGCAAAGCTTCCGGTTTAGTCACATTCATTAAGGCTCGCCGAGACTAACAGCGGATCACTTCGCAAGAGGCTAAGCGTTGGTCTCGGCAGACAGACCGCAATCCACCTATACACATCTGTGGTCACACGAGTCCTCTCCCCGGAATTCCACCTACCTCTCACTGCACTAGGGGGTCAAGCAGGTCTACTTTGGCCATATGACCCAGCACACCAGTCGACGCCGCAGTGACCAGAGGAAGAAGTGACTGGACTGGTCGTCCTGTACATACGTGCTCGATCAGTGGCCCAGAATACACGTGGTGGGTCCTGTCAGCTGCCATGGGCATCTACATGTGTTAACCCCTTTCCCTAACGACGGGTACCAGATAAAGGGACTGACTGACATTGGTATGTTATCGACAGGCTGGCAGCTGAATTCCTATGTTTGGCGCCCCTCATCACCCCCTCCTCCCATCAATAGTTAGACACGAGTTAAGAAATGGTTCACACACAAGAAAAGCAATAAATATATTAGGAAGCCTTAATGCTGACCTAGAAACATGAATACCAAAAAAAAAAAACAAAAAAAACACACAGCTGAGCAGTTGAAATAAACCGATTTATTTGGATTACAAAATTTAATGAAAACAAATAATGAAATTGCCGAGAGTACATGGATAAATAATGCTAGACACACATGGCTCAGCGAATTTCAGCACATCTCGGTGGAAGCTTTAAAATTTATATTAGCCTCCATCTGGGCACCACCTTTCTAATGTGCCGACAGCGAAAAAGATAATTTTTTTAACTAGATTAAATTCTTGCTGCAAATGGCCAAACAAGATCCTGGTCACCTGCTTCATTCAATTTTATCAAAATTGCTATTTGAAGAAGGGAAATTTATAAACAGTTAAAAAAAAACTGTAATTATGAACGGCATAATATTTTAAAATGCTGACCAGAATATATTTATAAATCACACGAAGTTCTTGTGCCTCCTAGATACCCAGGAAATATAGGCACAAGCATCCAATGGACAACCCACGCACACATTACAAAAAAAAAAAAAACCAAAAAAAAAAAACTGGAGCTATACACCTGCGTAATTCACTACGCGTGACTATTTATATTTTTACTGGAGGTCTTCCATTCACTCGATCCCCACACAAAATCTTCCTGATAAACGTTATTTTCCAGTTTTCCCACAAAATCGAAGGAAATGTATTAAGCTTCCCTGCTGTTGTGGCTAAAACTCATATCCACCTTCCAGCCCCTTACCCTGAACCCAACCTCACCCTAAACTTTTAAGCTTAGCCTCAGTCCCTCCAGATGAGCACACACACGCGCGATCACAAACTCACTCATCCATACCTCATATTTTTACCCTTCTCCCTCCCCATCATTCACATTCCAACAAGATACCCCACCACAGACTAATTAAAACTGCACGAGAAAAAGCTATGCTGCAAGGCATCCTTTGCCGTGATGCGAGTGCGAGGGTTGGGATCAAGCAGACGCTTCAGCAGATCGATTGCAGCGTCTGGAATTTCCGGCCATTGCCTGGGGAACCTCGTGCCTGGGTTCTCCGTTCCATGGTCTGGGCAGCTCCGAAGGTGGGTACAAAGGCGCTTTAGATCGAGCGCTCTTGTCACTGGTCGGCATGTCACAACTTTTCCTGAATAAATAAAATGCAGTGAAACTTTAAGAACAGCTCCAAATACAGTCAGTAAAGCAAAACAAACCCCGGTAACCAGTTAACCACAAGTCTGCCAAACTTTTCACATGATGGTTAAATAAACTGCCAAATTTGGTCACACATTTGTCTGGTTAAGAAAGGCCTTTATTAACCCACTACTTCCATAACTCTCTTATACATATGCATGCGTTTGCATTTAAATGCACATGAAAGTTAGCCAAATATTGCATCCAAATGCGATGTATCTAAGCATTTGACAAAATGACCATATTTTACTTTCACTCTTTCAAATACAATTCTTACCAAACTCTCTTGCAGCATGATGTATCTCTTCTGTGCCAAGAAGACTTATAATCTGACAAAGACAAACTAGGTCATCGCAAGCTCTGAAAAATGGGTACCGCCCAGACAGCAAAGACAGGAATATAACACCAGCTGACCAAATGTCCACAGCTGCAGTCATTGCAAAAAAAAAAAAAAAAAAGTACAAACAATTAATAAAAATTAAAAGCACATTTAACTCCATCAAAAATGTGTTATTTCTTTTAAAAAAAATTAGTTTATACTTTTCACTCGAGTGCTTTGTCTTTATAATTGATAAATCTTATTTATGACCTCAATGTAATATCCTTTTTAAATTTTGCTCATGAAAGCTCAAATTTTGCAGAAATAATGATACAGCAATTATTTGACTAGCCCTCTTTTTGCATAAAACTTGTCATCAATGATCGAGCTAGGATCTTCACCTGTGGTTTGGTGAGGATGTTTCATCAGCACCTCAGGAGCACGAAAGCCTGGAGTACCTGCCCTTGGTGCCGACTGATGGGCCCTGTGAAACAGAAAGAATGCAAAGAGTAAGGTAACAACCACAAGCGGCCACAGACGCTATACATCCATGCTTAAAGGAACTAACATAAATGTTAAAACAATCTAATTATTCTGATTATCCTTGATAATAAGTGTAATTATTCCCCACATCCCCTCTTTACCTCAGCAATCACTTTTTTGTTTTTGTATTGTCTCTGCTACAGGATGACGATGATATTGGTCCTAGTTTGAAAGCAACATTTAAATAACAGCTTGTATTTTACTGCTAAAATACTAACCAGTACTTGTATACAAAAACCAACATATCTACTGTCAATCACATTCTCTATCTTTTAAAGTACATATCAAAACAATGACACATGGCAATCACTACTTTGTCTTCCATTTCTTTAAATTTTCATTCACAAGATGATGGTTCCATTCACAGATGGCTGGCAGTGCCTTACCTGGCCAGACAGATGCTGCAGATTACTGGGCGGCCAAAGCACTGGCACAAAGACAGAGTTCCTGGTCGGTGCTTTCTAGATTTTGGAAGAGGGAGATGGTTGATACTATTGATGACTTTTTTTTTTGGTCCTGCCTCTTCATGTAGCCTCTTGGCCTGGTCAGGAAGTGTAACGCACTGTCCATACTTCGAAAACCCATGAGATGCAGTTGACATTTTTTGCTTTGGTGACAATGACGAGGTAAGGCTTAGCTTGCTAGATGCTGGAGGCAGCTCTGGATTTACCCCCCTTTTTCTTGGAGGTAGCCTCCATGGAGGCGGTGGTGGAGGAAGGAGTTGTGCATCTTCATTTGGCTTTCTTCTGGGTGATATTCTGACCTGTCGATGAAAGAGAGCAGTTTTAGTGCAAAAAGCAAGAAAGACAATACTTATCAGTAACCAAAGGCTCCAAGTTTAGATGACTAACATCTACATATCAGCATACTGCTGTCTCTTGTCTCGATAATGAAATGCCCTACTGATTTAGCCATCATTTTTTGTTTTGCACTTAAACCATGTAGCGAACAAAACTATTAACATGTACAAGGAAAAATTAAACAAAAACCCTACCGTATGAAAATATTAGAACAATACCTTCTTGTTTGGGGAAATAACAGAAGCTTTGCTCGGAGACAAGACTACACGCCTCTCTTGGCTCTTTTCAAGAACTTTCGCTGGAAATGTGGTTGGAGACCTTTTATTTAAACCCTCCTCTTTTGCTGCTCTTGCATTTTCAGTATGCTGCTCCATACTGCTGCTCTCAGGAACACTAAGTGCACTTATTTTTAATTTAGCCTGAAAATTTGAAAAAGAGATGGGCAATGACATTCGTTACTTTAAAATTCCAAGGAAGAAACTGTGTGCAATACAGTAAGCCTCTGATGTAACATGAAAAAAGTAATCTTAAGTAAAGCAGTAGTGCAAAATCCCATTCCCAAGTGACACTTTAATATCACTCTTCAAGTATTCCAGATTCTGGTATATCAGAATGTAAACGTGCACTAAAAATGCACCTTTCCTAAAACCATTTCACACTATGCTAGTTTTGCAATATCACATTCTTCTCAGCTCTTGTTCTTGTTATTTGGCGCCTCTTTGCATTTTCTGTATTTGGTTACTTTCTTCGTTACTACTGTTGTTTATTCTTTTATAATTAATTCGGTATTTGTTTTTGTGTCCCTCGTATGCTGTCCAAGATTCATTCTTGTTTTCATGCGCTAAGAGCATGCTCCTTAGGAGTATGAGTATGTGCTTTAAAAATTTTGAATTCATTATTATTAAATATGCACACCAAAAAACACACTATAGACTGCTGAAAATGCCAGCCTGAAGCTAGAAATCAGTTCAATTGCTGTATGCGTAATGAATTTCATGTTGCTAAGAATGCCAAGGTCATTACTGAAAGAAGTGACTACAAAGAAGATAAAAAAAAGCTACCATATTTGAACGATACAAAATAAAGATCGAAATCATCAGCTGACAAGCTATAACAGCCAATAGGAAAAAAATTAATTTGCGATATGCAAGACAAATTCTTTTAAAAATATCTTTATCACATCTTGTTAAGAAGTCTCGTGTTAAGAAGACCACAATTCATTGTTATTCTTAGAATCTGAAAAACAAAGAGCTTATGAAAAAAAAACTCACCATTGTGAAGTCCTTTCGTTTCTCCCCAAGGTGTGTTTTGTGCATAGGCAGATCCATCACAATAGGAGGTCTGTTCATATTCACCTTAAACAGCTTGACAGGTGCTTCATGGGCCAGGCCAAAGTCTACTAAAGAGTACCTAAAAAAATGATGGAATCTCAATAAAAACTTCAGCTAATATTTCTACGGCACATTTCACTTCCTGATGCTCGTATATGATCACAGATTTGCTCTCTTACTCCACTACACCTTGCTTTCTATGTTCTTCCACTGACAATCTTTTTCAGCATCCAGGGCACTTCAAGTGTAAATCAAACAACAAATCAGAAGCTTACTGTTTACTGATGGTGTTAAACAGGAAATTGCTGGGTTTAACGTCTCGGTGGATGATGTCAAACTGATGAACACGGCATAGAGCTACCAGCAGGTTTCGCATGTAGTCTTGAACATCACCGACTTCAAAATTTACTATATAGTCCTTCAAAACCAATGCAGCAATAAGTTTCATGTTCATCATTAAAAAAAGCTGTATTGTATAAACATTATAGTATATTTAATTACCTCACACTCAGTCCAGCAAATCAGGTAACAATCATAATTAACATATCTACCATCATTATGTACTATCAGCAGCTGTAACGACTACTGCTTGGAAAATAAAAAGATAAATGCTATTAAATAATATTCTTGCAGGAAAGCAGAAATGCTATGAGTTAATGAGGTTGAAGTGATCCTGATGGACTTGCCTGAAATCTGTGGTGTGGAAAATACTTCATTATAATGACTATGTGGTCCTTGTGCCGCAGACACAGCTCCATGCCCATTACGTTTTCTGTGCCCCTGCCATGGACAGTTAAAAGAAAACATGAATTTTGGCCCTTGTCTTGCCAAAAATACTAGTATAAATTACATTACTGTAATGTCAAAATAAAAAATGTACAGAAAAAAGCCCTATTTATTCAACTGTTTTTTTTCTACATGGCAAGGCCTAGTCGAACTGGGCTTTTTAAAAACTCTTCAAATCTTGTAGACACAAAAATTTATTAATTTGACTTCATGCAAATGATAAACCTAACCCCTAACAATTTTACCTGCGATGCTGCAACAAAAAACTGCCATGACTACATGGCTTGACATAATGTGAACATTCAAATAAAGTATTCTTCTTCTTCTTGTTCCTAATCACCCCCAGCGAAGCATAGCGCTGCATCAAATGAGGTATGAGCACCTTTATTTTGTAGGAAGGAAGGAGGCCAAATTATAGCTAAATGTGCCAAGTCATGATCAAATTTTATTTACATTTTATCTTTTACTAGATATTCCATTACCGCAAACTTTGAAATGGAAGCATTCTCTTAAATCTAATTATAAATTACAACCCAGATTTATAAAAAATATGGCAAATATGTCAAAACCCAATGAAGCAGAAAATTAACAAATGCTGACAGTTAGAATACATTCTATAAAACTGATAAGTAGGATAAAAGTATACATATAATGATCTCATTAATCGAAAACTCACCCAATGACTTGAAGACATTTCAGCTCTCCCAAGATGCGGTAAGGGTGTGAAGTTGGAATAATGTGTTTCAGAGCAAACAAATCTTGGACCTCTGGATGATGTCGCAGCCGTGCCAAGAATACTGAGCTGAATGTGCCTGTAGAAAAATAAAAACTCTTATTCAATTCAGTATTTTCTGGTTTATAAGTTATTCTTTCCATCTTTTGCACCTTGCTGTTGATTCTTCTCTATCAATATGGTCAACATTATGCTGTAAATTGCTGTTACTTACGCTGCCCAGATTATGTAAGCCCAAAATATAGTTAACTGCACGCAAAAAAAGGTTTTTTATGTTCCTCCAGTGCAAACATGAGAAATGCATGTATTTTATTAGCCTAAAATAATGGTAATGCATCCAAGTAAATTTAAGCCTCCACCTTCTCCAATTTTGTTGAGAATCTTGAAGTGCTGGTGGACTTCAGGTACATGGTGATACAGACCATCTATTTCTTCTTGGACATCTACAGGTACTGAAAAAGCGAATACAAAAGAATCGATGTGAAAACTGCACAGCATATTAAACACAATTTACAGCTACTGTTTGTTTTTTTTTCACGTCACCTGATATCAAGCAGTCATACCATTAAAAGAAATGTGGAAAAAAGAATGTTTTAGGTGTACATCACCTTTACATATAATTGCAGTTAAGATACCTAATACACATGGGTCAGATATTAATAAAGAAACAGTACAAAATACTTAGTAGTTTTACAGTGTTCTTTTACATTCTGAAAATCATGTAATACATGATAAAGAGAGAACATTACTTTCAAGTAATATTAAGATCAAAAGACCATGTACAAATATTTTAAGAATGTTTGTTTGGTAAATGATTTGCCTTCCGAAATGTGAGGAGAGATTGTGTTTTAAACATCCGATACCTACACAGTGATTCCTGCTCATTGTGTCTTTCCATTTCCATCGTCGATGATATCTGTTCCGTATCTGTATCCATATCCAAGAAGTGGGAACTTTGAAACGTCCTCTTTGGAAAAACATACAAAGTATGGTTTCTAAAAAAAGTCATATGACTAAATGATCATACCATTAATATATCTTATATGTTCTCATTTTGCGGCCATTGTGTAACATTTACACAGAATGTAATCAACCCTTCATCAGGTGTTTTGTGCCTCATTGTTTTCCTAAGTGTCCCACCTTGTCTGGTTGAAACACAGAGGCATAAGATATACTTTCATAAAATTTAGAATGGGTATAACTGTACTCAAATGCAATCAGCAGCGTTATTGGAATCTTTGAACTTCTCCTTCTGCCCTGACACAGTTGCAACTCAACAGCACTTTCTCTTTGTGTGCCCTGAATATATGAACCTTCGTAAGCTGTTCACCTCTATAAAAACACTCTAATCACCCTTCCCTTTTCCATTTCACACTCTTGATGTCAATGTTCAATGAGGGTAATATCGTGGCAGGTATACATACAATACAGTAAACATACTTAACTATAAAATAATACATTGCGTTAGTATCGCTGAATAAGCATCGAAAAATAAAACTTACATCCAAGTCCGACCATCAAATGCTGCAATATTTGTCCGTAAGCTCACAAAGTACTGGAAATGAACGCTAAAACAATTCTAACTAAAACAAATTCGCTCTAGTTTAAATTTCTTTACTTTGGCAAAAGGACGAATTTGGCGGGTTTTGATCTACTTGTACAAAACTTGACCAGACGTCGGATTAGTTTTGTATATTTCGCTAACGCGTAGTGTTTGGGATTTTGTCTGACGACCGGATGTAGACGACTTGGCTGAACTACACGTGTAGTTAAGGACTGTGTGTTTATTATTATTTTCATTAATTTTAATCATTTCGGATCTCAACCGACGAAAATGAGTGATCAGAAACAAGAGAAGGGGAAACCACAAAAGGTGAGAACTTTTAAAAGTTAATTTATTTCTAGCCGTCCACGATCTAGACTATTTCATCTCGTCTGTTGACTTTCGTTCTTTATTTAAGCAATGGCAGATTAAGGTAGTTGCCAGCTTGTGACATGAAATAAACTACTTTCATTGAACCATATAATGTCCAATCACTGAATTGATTCTGCAGCCGAAAAATCGTTCATTCCTATACCTAAAGTTTTTTCCTATGCATTCTCATAGTAAATATAGCCATAGTAAAAAAATAATAATTAAAAAAAAATGTTATGATAAAGTCACGTACTGTAACATCAGCGATAAACGCTAGTTACACAACCACACTTGCCGACAACAGAGTCGGATTTTGTACCATTTAATGTTCACAGTTGTTACATGCTATATTTCTGAGAATACTGTTCAAAGTTTTGTGGTTCCTGTTGGTAGAATTTTAAACTAGTTTTTCATCACATTTCCAGATGCTTGAGTTGTTCACTAAGAAATTTGTTGTATTTGTTGTGATTCAAAGGTACACCTGTCTTTGTTGCTGTGGGTCATTGGGTTAGGGTGTACCTATCTATTTTATATTATAGATAAGATAATGTACATCTGAGAGGTATGTTTAGTCATTCTGGTAACTTTAAGATGTGTGCATTACCTAAAAAGTATGAATACTGTACAGAAAACATTTTCTTGCTATCAACCCCTAGAAGTTCTTCTATGATCACAGTGCTTGACTGGCTCATTTCCAAAATGCTTTGTCCCTTTTAGTTGTAACTCATACAGTGTATTCCCACTAAGGCTTTATGCCCTTTACAATCTTTGTACCCAGCACACACACAAACACAAGAAACACATACACAGAAAATGACATGCATACTCTCGCTTTCAGTCTCTCTCACACACAATTCCCAACCATATGGTATACAGCAAGAGTGGGAGATGCCCTCTGCATATCAATAGCATAATAAGAGCTGTAAAATACTGGTCAAAACTATATACCATGGACAGGTCAAGATTCCCAAACGAAGCTTATAATATGCAGCTAAATTTAGGATTACTTTGGGCAAAGACAATAGAAGATACTCTGCACCGTGACTACGGATTTAGGCACGTGTGGGAACAAGGTGGGGTAGGAGATGGCAGGGCTTTTATCTTAAAGCTCAAACAAAGACCGAAAGACAACTTTGTACAAAAATTGTCAGACAAAATGCAGACTAGTGATAGGTACTCAACCTACAGTCAGTTTAAAAAGGAATTTGAACCAGAAAAATATCTTTCAGTATTAATCATAAAAAAGTTCAGAAATACTCTAATACGATTTAGACTAGGAATTAGCAAAATAAACATTAATTACAGATATTCTAACACTTTGATCAAAACTGCCCTTTTTGCCAAGACAAAGCAAAAGATGAAGACCATTTTCTGCTACAGTATCAAAACTATGCTGATATCAGGGCAAAGTATCTCGCACCCCTGATAAACAGTGGGCATACCAGCAGACGACGTTCACTGTGTTGTTGTCTAGAGGGAAAACAATATCAGAAATGTAGCCATGTTCATTTTTTATGCTTTAAATAAGCCCAACGGGAACGTTGGAAGTACTGGACAAACACTGTGACCCCATGTGGTTGGACTCACAGGACTGGCCAAAATGTACAGCAGGCTTGGGTCGATGGCCTAATAATGTGCATATGTGAGCACATGGGTGCGTGTGGGGTGCATGCGTAGGTGTAGGTGTGGAAGATGAGAGAGAGGGCTAATGAAAAATGGTTTCTATGTGAGTGGAGTTTGCGCGAATGCATATAATATGTGTGTGTATACCCGCGAGCTGTATATGGAAGTTACAGAGAGAAAGGGCAAACAAAGAATGGTTGGCATGAGTGTAAGTGCTATGCAATGAGTGGTTGAAACGATACGAACGTATTTATGCACTTCATGTAATTTTTATCTTCTGCCTGTGTATGTTCTAAGGCCGATGATGAAATGTATACCACGCCTTGCTTTGAAAGGGTCGTCAACCCATCAAATAAATAATTCAGTTCTCTCTCACTCACACACACACAACTAAAATTGCAAAGCAGAAACATAAAAATGTATACATTTCACAACAATCAAGTGAAGAATAATTTTAGGAAAATCCAACAAAACTGTTTGCTCTAAATTGATATAAGTGTACTAACAACCAGGTTTTAGCGTTTGACACGTTAGTAAAAGTGTCAGTCTTTTACCTGATTAAGACTAATATAAGAATTTCCATAATTTTCCTCACTTTGCATCTTTCATTTTCTTGTTAGCATGATTTATTAGGCGGTTGCATCTTTGGCAACACAAGTCTTGGGTCTTGGACTTCCAAAATAGCAGACTTCTGCGTTTCCACATATGAATATAATAAACTCTGGTTCAACAATGCTGTGTCTGTGACCATTACTGAATTTTTACTAAGGATAAGTACATTCTTGTTCCTATTCACGCCCAGTGGATCATAGGGACATAACCGCTGCCCGCAATTGGACCCGGTTCTGGGCGTCCCTTTCCAGTTGGGACCATGTCATGCCAGCTGTCTCTGCGGAGTATTTGTGTTAAAGATGCGGATCTTGGTGTGTAAAGATAAAGCCCTGGAGTTCTAGATAGGTCGTAGGGTGTGGAATGCAAGCCTGGCTTTGTTTATTCAGCTTCTCACATCTTCATCTGTACCTCCATCTTTGCTGACTATGCTGCCAAGGTAGGTGAAATGGCCAGACTCTGTAATACATTCCCCATGTAGTTGGAGTGGGGCAATCTTGCTTGTTGTTAACCAGCATTACCTCTGTCTTCTTTATGTTGATGATCATGCCAGTCATCGCTGCTTCTTCTGCGAGCCGACTGAGCTTTACCTGTTCGTGTTGTTGCTTGTGGGACACCAGGCTGATGTCATCTGCAAAGTCGAGATCCTCAAGTTGCATGGCAAAGGTCCACTGAACGCCTGTGTTGCTGTTAGAGGTTGTTCTCCTCATGATTCAGTCTATGACGATCAGGAAGATTGTCGGTGAGAACATATACAACCTTGCCTCACTCCAGTCCTCACTACTTTCTGTTGTGGATCACATGGCATGTCGAGTCCTCATATAGCTGTTGGATGATGGCAATGAACTTTGGTGGAAATCCGTAGTGCTACATCAGTTTCCAAATGGTTTCCCTGTCTACGGATTCAAAGGCCTTCTCAAAATC
This sequence comes from Pomacea maculata, assembly GCA_004794325.1. Taxonomy (NCBI): domain Eukaryota; kingdom Metazoa; phylum Mollusca; class Gastropoda; order Architaenioglossa; family Ampullariidae; genus Pomacea; species Pomacea maculata. Next base: position 158,762 of record SRHC01001751.1, on the reverse strand, counting down.
CACAAAAGTTATGTATAGTGGCGACTGCCATTCGATGGACTGTTTGATAATATTTCGAAGTGTAGCAATTTGGTCTGTGCATGATTTTCTCTGAAGAAAGCCTGCCAGTTTTTGCCTCAGTCTCTTGTCTAGGGCATGCTTTAGTCCAGTGGTTCTCAACCTGTGGGGCACGACATGCTTACAAGGGGGGCGCGAAGGTGGTCATTTTTTTAAAGTTTCTTATACCGGTATTAGTGAAATTAGCTTACATTGCTGGCTAAGGGGGGCGCGCAGACGTACCTTTGTTCGTTAGGGGGGCGTCACAAGTAAAAGAACCGCTGCTTTAGTCTCTCCAGGATGATTCTGGTCAGCACCTTGCTAGGAATGGAAGGATAAGTACATACATAGCTTCAATTTCATAAAAACTTGCCATCATTTTTGGTTCTGCTGAATGTCAGGTCATTTGTTGATTTGACCATTGCTAAAAATCATTTTGATTATATGTATTCTTTCAATAATTCAACAATGAAAATGGACTGTTCTCCTTTATCTTTATGCTTTCAAGAAAGAATTGATAACCTTGCTATGACTATGGAGGTTTTGGCAGAGGAGAAGCATAGCAACACTGGGGTATCAATATTCCTTTGGCTTGTAACTACAGTCTTGAAACATTACCATTCCTCTCTTTCTTTTTTGCTGTATTTGTTTACTGTTCAATTTGTGTATGTGGTTTCAAGTCTTCAGGTCTGTATTATTTTAATACCAATAAAATTTTGCTAATGGGAGTTTTCTTATTCCTTTCCCCCATTTATTTTCTTCTGAAGTTTTATTGTACAGTTTTCACCATTCATTCTTCATAAACTTGACTAATGCTGAAAGATTGACACTAATGCTGTGTTAGAACACAGTTCTTCTTCTTCGACATTCCAGGGAACATGCCTGTGAGACTTCTTGTTTTGTTGTTAGCAGGAAAAAGACTCTTTTCTGTGTGGTATATTACACAAAAATAAATTTATTATTATTTTATATGCATTTTGGCTTGTATCATTTTCTGTGTTTATCGTGAACTGGACGTCTACAGATTGTGACACTAACCTTTTGGTGTTTCAATATTCTCTTATCTCTGTCAGAAGAGGTGTGTAGTATTTTTTTGTTTTAACTGGGTGAACCATCAGCTGTGTGAATGGGAGATAAGCAGGGGAAAAGTGTTACAGTGACACGCTTATCTTTCTTTATCTTGCCATCATTCTGTTATCAGAGTTGCTTTGAAAAGCCATCATCCACAGTGTTAAATTATTGTCCTGATATATTAAAGGTTCATTAAATTTTTAATATACATTGACAAGGATGTTAACATTCTTTATTGTACTTTGCATTGCTGTTGAAATGATAAGTTATTAGTACTTTTGGGTATGTCCCTTTCCTTCCCACTTTATCCAGGGCAGTCTGGTGGCGCAACAATTAGCGCTTGTCACCAATACAGTTAGGGTTGGCTGTCCTGGGTTCAGCGCTCGTCTTGAACATGCTGTTCTAGCTCTATGTGTGGCATCTGTTTATAGGGCTTGCTGCCTTGATATAGCCTTAGTTGCCTAAAACACCAATCCTTCCCCCTCCTCGTTTAGCTTTGTGTTTCACCATTTTATGTCAGTGAGTAACCCAAATTTGACATAGCAGCCTGTGTGTTACACTTCACTCATTGCAAGATAATGCTGTGCTGCTTCATTATGCTTCAGAGTAAGACGGAACTATAATTATATCTATGAAATAAGCCAGCTATGAGATGGTTAGTCACAGCTTCTTATTGCTGTATCAGGTTCACAGGCATATCCAGCACATGCACAACATAGGGATGAAGTATTTTTATTATTTGTAATTTTTTTGCAGTGCCATATTTAATCACCAGTTGACTTTGTGGTAGATCCAAATTAAAGTGTTGGTATTCAGTTCTCATTTTTCCTCTTTCTCATATGCACACACACACACTATGAGAGAATTCAACACACTGCATATACATATATAGATGTATATGTATGTGCATATCTCTCTCATACACAGCGAGAGAATTCAACACACTGCATGAATATATGTGTGTGAAAGAGAGAGAGAGATGCACGGGCACGGACACACGCGCGTTTGTGCGAGCACCGTGTGAATAAGTGCAGTGTTTTCATTCAAGAAAACGACTCGAACAAAGAGATAAAGCTCTCGTCACAAACGGAGGTCAAAAAGTAAGCTCATGTTCGTCTATTTTTGCCAGCCAAGCTGTCTGTCGCCCCTGTACTCCCGCTGGGCTGCGCGGCAGGCAGTGGGTGCGTGTGTGCGGCTTCCAGCACGTTTCTCCCTCACGTTCGCTCACTCATCATTCCTGCTTGTCGACGCTTTGCGTCAAGCGCTCGTCGCATGCTGCATGCACATTGATGCATCGCTAAAACCGAGTCGGAGACGACTTCAAAGAGGATTTTTGTTAGGCTTCCCGTCATGATTCTGTTCAGCTGCACACGTGGCTCTGTGCGAGGAGTCGCCGAGCGTTGCAGGCAGGAGTGATTCGGCCTACTCTTGATAACAGGTGAGTGTTGGTATGTCTCCTTTTGTCTCTCTAGAAACCAGAAGTAGGATAACAGATAACGGTCCCCCCTCCTCCCGGGATATACCATATGGGATCTCTCATAACGGGGGTTCAGCTCCAGAGGAATCATTATTTTGTATTTTAAAAAAAAGTGAACGCACGTACACGCGACTCAAGTCACGCCTTGATTCTACCTCGTGTCAAAAGGTCAGATCAAAGACTGTATCGATCGTGAATTGGGATCAATAAAGTTGTATTGTATTGTGAAGCAGAGTACTACACAGTGTAAACTAGTGGCTTGAGTTCATTAAGAGCAACATTTTTTTTCATTATGTTTACGCATGATGACCCCAAGACTCAAGAAGTGTGTGTAGGAAGGTGGGAGGGGGGCATAAACAGAAACTCACCATCAAAACAAACACATTTTATCCTGTGTTCTCCGCTGTCTAAAATTCCTGATTTGCAGCAGCATATTACGATCAAATAACGGACTCAGCTGTGCGTTTGAGAAGGGGTATATGTTAGGCATATGTTAACGAGGGGATTCATACTCATTTTTTTTGTTATTGTTTCAATGCACTTTATAACTTAGATGCATTCTTATTAAGATATTTTCATGCAAAGTTTAGTCAACAGATTATATCGACAAAGAAGTCTTCCTGTTGCAGTCACTGTAATTAAGTTTGGACTGACACTGCATAATTATGCAGCATTTAAAAATGATCTTGTCCTGTTTTATGGGGGAACTTTTATGGAGGCTCAGCCAAAAGGCACAGCGGTTAAAAAATAAGCCAGCCTTGAAATTATAGACCTTTACCGTGTCAGTCACGTGACAGTAAATAAAAATAATAAAAAAAGGAGGATAAAGACGACGCTGTTGTTATATCAGCATTATACTAACGTGTTGCGGGAGAGGTTGACACAGGTAATATTTCTGTTACAGCCCTCGTCTCCTGACGTTACAAAGATTGCCCTACCTTTTACCACGATGTCCATGGCCGCCGCAGCGATGGAGGCAATCGAAGGAAGCCTCGGCGATTTTATCGACAACACCATCGTGCGGTGTGTTTACGAGTACGAGGTCCAAAGAAATGACAAGGACTCTTTAGTCAAGAGACACCTGGTGCAGAGTGTCCCACCTGTGAGCTCACCTCGTGGCTTTGCTGACAAGCACGAGGGTCGAAGGTTAAGTGGCATGAACAAGAACACTTGGGGCAAGGCCACGCAGCCTTGTCGACAAGTTTCTGGGATGTTGTCGTCTTCTGTGGCGGAACAATCGGTTAAAGAACTGACGTCAGATATGCGACAGCCACCATCACCGGCGTTAAAACAGTCGACGTCGACCACACAGCTGTCGACGACAGGGTTACCGCCGCCGACGACCGCGTTACAGCAGTTGACATCGACGTCACAGCTGCCGACCACAGCGTTACACAGTTCAGGAAGTGAGTCGGCGACTCGCTTGGCATGTGAGCAGGGAACTGTTGTCCACGAGCAGTTCCCTGACTCCGCCGTTTCGACGTCTGAAAACCCAGCCTCCGAAAAGGTAAAAGGTGAAGGATTCCCGAAACAAAGCAGCATATCGCAAAGATGAAAAACAAAATAAAAATAGCTCTGGTCAACAAATTTTTCTAAATAATAAATAAGCTGGCACAGAGTCATGCTACTGAAATAAAACTAGTAATTTCATATCAATTTTTATGTACTCAAAATGCAAAAGTAGCTTTTTTTGTAATATGCAATCATTATTGTGAACATTACGAAGTGCATGCTAATAGTAATTGACCTCTGGTTAACACCTGTACAAAAATCAAGTCATAGACTACGACTAGTTCTTTGCCTGTCTCTTGTACAGCTGTTCGGGATCATCTCTGAGGAGTGTGCAGCAGTAGTCAGTCAGCATGGTAGTGGAGAATTTTCATCTTTTTTTTCCATTGTTCCGATATCTTGATGAAAACGTTCGCCATGTTCATCACTAACCATACCACAGTTGTCAAGAATGAAGTCCAGGTGGTAATGAAGTGGATCTTTAGAGACCTATTGCAGCCAAGTTTCTTCATATCTTCTACTAGTTCCTTGTAGTTTTCTGCCTCTAACATTCCCGAGAAAGTTTATAGACTAGGCGAAAAGCATTCCATGCTTGTTTCACATCAGCTTGCAGCAAGTTGTGGAACCGCTCATCTTTGAAGAGCTCTCGAATCTGAGGACCCACAGAAACTCCATCTAAAATCTTTGACTAGCTGAGTCCAGGGAATTTTTTTTTTATGCAGGTATCGGAAAGCTGGCAAAGTCCGGTCCATGGCTTTCACGAAGCTCTTCATCATATCTAGTTTGATGTGAAGGGGTGGTAGCAGCATTTTGTGAGCCTCGACCAGAGCTGGTGCTGGGTATTCTTCTCCCCAACTGCTACAGTTTGTCCATTCCTTCCGCAAGTAATGCATTTCCCTTGCTCGGCTATCCTACTCACATAAGAAGCACATGTATTTTGTATATCCCTGCTGCAGTCCCTTTAAAAGGGGGAACTATCTTCAAATAACCACAGAGGTGCCAGCTGTACTTGTTATACTCAATGGAATTCAGTGGCGGCTTTAAGTTATCTTAAGTCTCCTTCATGTGGACAGCAGGTGCTACTGGAAGAAATGGAAGATGGTTTCCATTGCTCCATTTTTGGAGTATTAAACGTAGGAATTCTGCCTTGTTCTTGGATAAGTCCAAATCACGAACAGGTCATCTAGTTCTTTCTGTGTTATTTTATGTGGGGTTGATGATGAACCACAGGGCAAATCTGGATCACTACATGCTGACTGACCAAGAGAAGGACAAGTTGGCTCAACCTCGTCCCCATCATAATATTTGAATCGTTCTTTAAAGAAGTTGAACATACAGACTCCGGGCATTCTGGCAAGGTATAACACGATGGGGTTATGACAGGGAAACTATCCAAAACAGGGTTTGAATTTCGTCTGAAATAGGTACAGATCGCAGTAGGGAACCTCGATTAAAACATATTTATAGTCCATTTCTAACTTTTATTTTAACATAGCAGTGTATTTTCCTGATAGTCTAATAACCAAGGCTACGAAAATAAGCTCCAGCAATTATAAATTATGGTGATCTGTACTCATTCTCAGCTCAAGGTATTAGAAACGTCGACATGTCACAGCACAGACCACAACAACTGAATGTTAAAATAACAAAACGAAAGGAAATAAAAACTTAAGTATTTGATACACGGTCGTTGACAAATTTAGATCACACCCAACTTCAAGCCCAGTTCCCTGCCACATATTCGCTGTTCAGACATGCGTTTACATACTTATGTAGGCATACTTTTCATTCTGATTAATCCAACGGGAACACAATGTCACTGCAGAAAGATATAAAATTGCATCGGGACTGTTAACCTAAACCAAATAATGAATACCATGTTGTCATATGCACGAAAGGGAAGAAGTACTTGCCAAATGCTCAAATGAAAGGCAAAAGGACATTGTTTATCACAGTTCTTTAAAAGTGCTTTTGACAGGAGATATTTCGACAGTTTATAATTTCCTCTTTTTTTCCCCCTGACCGTCATGCATGAGCAGTTGTAGAAGTTGCGCGCGACCCCGAAACTTTCAATCTTTTCCCTGACATAATTGTTTGAAGAGTTGGGTGGGTGCGGAGGGGACCATCACGAGTGTGGTGCTGACAGTCACAACAAAGAATGACCTCAAGATGATTTCATAGCCTTTCGAGAAATTGGCCCAGCAAGTGGTAATGAGTGTTGTAACGATCGTCGTGGAGGCGCCGTCCATATATGGAATGTAGACCATGTCTCAGTCGCGGCAGCTGTCGCTGGTGTGCGAGGAAAGGCCTCCAACGAACAGTACACGTGATCCCGAATTTTAACACCGGTTATGTGGCTGTGATGCTGAGCTTCGAGGCTTGTTTGCGGTGTGGTCTAGCATGTAAGCTAGCCACAGCTATGCTACCGACCCCAGTACCTGGCCTCGTAAAGTGCCTTTATCCTAGTTCCCCGCTACACGTCGGTGGTCGTGAACTTTAAAATGCTAGTCAAGTTCTTCCGTTTTTTTTTTTTTGCTTTTTTTTTTTAATTCGGCTTTGTGACAGGCTGTTGTCAAAAGTTTAAGGCGAAAGACAAGTGATTTCTATTCATGCTTAGCTGTTGTTTTGTCTACCAACGACATGAAAACTAGGCTTTCTTATTGTCATTGTATTTTGTCCCGTTTTGTCTCTGTCCTTTGCTGTCATTATTTTTTGTTGCCGCTTAGACCTTCACACTAGTCAAGAGTCTCTCGCTCATGATACTCTGTCTCTAGGGGCTCTACTACTAACCAGACTAAAAGTCAACAAAAGTATGCTCGTCCTTAACATTTCTCTCAAGCTCAGCATTCCTATACAGAGAATTGACCTATTCAAGACGAGCCTGAAATATTCTAGTCGTAGTCTTTGGAACAACCTTCCCTCTGATGTTCAAAGAACAGAATCCAGTCTGTACAAGTTCAAAGTGGGACTTCCACAACACCTTTTCCAAACCCTGTGATTACCTTCCGAGGCTTGCTACCCAGCTTAATCATCTACACTCACACCGACAAAACAAATATGTAACACATGTAACACCTCTCTAGCCAGAAACAACAGCAACACCAAAAAAATGTCAGTTTTAGATATCAACCACCGTGTTTCTACATATCATAATTTATGTTTTTTGTTGCCTTGTTTTTAATTAATGTTTTTATTTATTTTAACTACTTAGTCCCAGTGCTTTATGTAAAAAAAACATAACTTTTGATTATTTTGTTGCCCTCGTAAATAAAGATTTGTCTCTGTCTCACACACACACACACGCGTTCGTGAACTCGTACGACTGTGCACAGATGGCATAACGGTTGCATTCCATCCTCACACATTTTGAACAACATTCTCTTCATTTTCGACAGACTGGTGACACGTGTTCAGTGTCTCGGTCAATGGCGAACGTCTTAATGTCCATAGAATGTTTTTCACTCAGATGTGTATGCGTTGTACGTTTGTCAAATCAGTTGCAAATATTTTCCTCGCAAATCACCACCTGACTATTTTTACTGAGGTCGTTCACCGGTCATGCCGTACTTTAGCGGGCGTGCACGCACATGAAAGTTCGCTCCACATGTTTGGAGAAAGGAGATGGGTGGCTGATTTTGCCTGGGGCATACATGTCAGGCTTTCTTTTTCGATAAATAAGGGTGTGGAACTGTGCAGCCCTCCCCACCCACCACCCCGATGAGCATTTTAGAGATCAGAAAAATTGCCAGTGACTGCGCAGTGCAGGTTTGTTACCAGCCTCAGTCATGCAATTATACATTTAATTCATGTCCTGAGGGCATTCTGGTTTAGTGTCAGCTTAAGAAAAAGTAGTTGTAGGAACATGAGTGCTGGTTTTGTATGCACGCCAACTTTCTCAGTCCTACTCTCAAGAGTGTGTGAAATGAAAAGTGATGGCTGGAGAAGAGTGAGCTGCACTTATTACAATGATTAAGTATGGAAGAATAAAGTTTCTCCCTCCACCACTCCATACTGAGCCTTACTGCCCGGAAGTAGATTGCTCTCTTTTCTTATGTGCGTGCGTGTATGTATGTGTGTTTGTGTGTGCACACGTGTGTATGTGAGAGAGAGAAGGAGAAAGAGAGGCAGCAGGTGAGGAGAAGACTTGCTGTATCAGGTCAGATGTACTTTCTTCATGCGGAGCAGCAGGAGCAAGAAGCAAGGTGTGGACAGGGTTTTAGCAACATTCTAGTTTCTCACCTGCGAATACCACGTCGCTCTACCGATCGTTTTTGATCTACTTTTTTCTTCTTGCTCTCTCTTTCTTTCAAGGAACATTTGTTTTAACGAATACTTTAAGTACAAGGATTCCAAGGACTACAGTGTATAATGGGAGTAACACTTTTGTCTGTTTCGCTTTGCTCGAAAGCATTTGTGATAAATGTGCTTAAGAAGTGCATCTGCATGAGTTGTTAAGTTTATGCCGCAGCTGCGACATCAACCACACAATAATAATATCGCATTTCCTAGCACACTTTTTTTTTCAATCTACGAAACATGCCGCATGAGAAGTAAATAGAACATACCTCCATTATGCTTAACACCCACTGTGCAGCTAATGTGGCTATGTGAGTGTTCCTTTTCTAATGGTAAAACGAAAACTACTAATTATATTTTATATCTTTTTATCTGATGTAACAATCAGTAATTCTCTTTAAATAAACTTGATTTTTTTATGTAACTGATTTGTTCTTGTTAAACTTGTGATTAATGCAAAGGAAGTTTTTTCCTAGAACTAATTTAAGAGATGAACCTGGAATAAAAAGAATGTAATTAGCAAGTGGTAAATTAATGACCAAAGTGGGGGACTGTGACTACCCAAGTGTTGTGTCTTTATCTGGTGTCAGAGGTGCCATGAAAGGTTTATACTAGAAATGAGGATTTTGTGGCAGACAGTGCTGCAGAAAAACACATTTTTTACCAGTCTTAATAAATTGGAGTGAAATGCTTGATATAGGAGAGTCATGACTTTTGATATTATGCATTTAAATGTGCTTAATCTTCTGGTCAACTTTAAAATTTTCACCTTTATTGTGTGTGTGTCTGTGCACTCTTGGTAGTATATAATGACATGTCTTTACATGTGCTTAATCTTCATGTCAGCGTTAAAACTTTCATCTTTATGGTGTGTATGTGTTTGTGTTCATGCATATATTTGCATGTGTGCTAAATTATCCTTTTTTTTGGGAGGAAATCTTCAAAATGAACACACATACTGTGTATGTTATTGCAGAAGCATCATAAAGTCAAACGGCAGCTGCAGCAAAGGTACTACAATTCACAAGCAGAAGAGGCGACACAGAAAGATGGGGCAAAAGATGCCCCCTCACAGGTGGTGGAAATCACCCCTAATCTTGAACGCTTCTCCCAAGGAGCAGCAAAGAAAAGATTTGCACAGTGGAAACATGGATTTCGAGATGTGAGTTGTTTTTCTTGATTGTTTGTTGGTACCTTTGTGTTTTGCATGTATCAATTATTTCTAGTGCAATGTTTAGTTACAGCTTACATTACCTTCTTCACGAAAAAGTCTTATTATTATTTTTTATATTGGAATCCCCTCAAAGGTACAGTCCTGCCACCCATACAACAATTAAAAATTGCGAAAGCATTAATTTGTCTATGTAGCCAGAAGAACATAAATAATGCATGTATTCGTGCTCTCTAGCACAATATAAATTCCTATTTATCCCAGAAAACAATAAAGTAACTTGAATAGCTGTAAACTAATTATACCAGTACTAGCTAGACTACTGCATAATTGAACATCAACAAGTTGCCCAGTGTTGATAATGCCCCAGCTGAGCTGGTCAAGTAGGGTGGTGGGGAGGAAAGAACAAATGCCCTCACTGCTCTGTGCCAAAGAGTCTGGGAATTGAAAGAATAGACACAGTCAGTAGTTATACCCCTTAGAAAAAAAAAATAAAGATACAGCAAAGTCACCATCATCACAACTGCCTTTTTATCTTTATTACTGATGGAGGAGTTAATGTCATTTATGAAGTATCTTCACAAATTATACACACACAGATGTGCATGCACATGCACAAATAGACTAATAAAACCAAACGAATTTTTACCACCCAGAGCTTTATCAATTGCTTATCCTTTGGAAATTCATGAAAAGATAACGTTGAACATTTGGAGGCCTGAACTTTACACTGAGTTGCACAGCAACGTTGACAATCATTTTTTTTTTAATTGTAAGAGCTAACATATCAAAGAACCCTACACATATCAATGGCCGACACGAAACCAGAAGTGGTCTACCATCATCTTGGGGTGAACGTCACATGCACACATAATTCTCTAAAATCATCCATGTAGGCCACAGCCCACCAGAGGCATATGTCTGTTGCGTCATGTATTTGTATGTATCCTCTCTGTACTGTAATGGACATTTCTTGCTTGTCCTCGAAATTTATGTTAGAATTATGATTTGCTTGATATAAATTTATGTCACTATAAAACAAGCTTATAGATTTATTGAACCAAGTTTCACCTGCGGTTCGCTTGGCTGGGCCAGATCAAAGGATTTTGTTCCCCACCTCTGGGTTAGACAGTGCCATGACAGGCCATGTATCTTAAATTTCAGCTGATTTTTAGAAAAATTTTCTCATGTCCAGTTCTCATGCTAAGTATTACATTTCATTTTATGCTGTTTTCTCTATTTTCTCTTTTCTGATTTTGAATTACTATTATTTAGTGTGCTGATTTAGAACTGATTTATTTGAGACTGAGAATGGGGTAAATTAGAAAAGAGAATGTATGTGAAGGATGTGAGCAGGAAATACAATCTGCTACATTTATTTGGTTATAGGTTGATCCTTATCCAGACGATGCTCCTGTTCCCAAGGAGAAAATGGTAAAATATGATCATGGAGCAGGAAGTATTCAGGTGAGGATAGCTGAATTCATCCTTTGAAAGGAAATGTGTTAAAAAGATTAAAAATGCAAGTGTATGTCGTGTTTTCAATTTCTTTTATACTCATTGTTTAATCTTAATGCAGTTTTTATTTGGCACTGCATGTCATATTACAATAAATTCTGGCTGGGCCAACATATTTCAGGTACCACGCAAAGGCCTGGGTGCTACTGTTCTCAAACACATTAAAGAAGACAGCCATTTTGCCCAGATACAAGCAGCTAAAGCAGAACAACTAAATGATGATGCAGGGTATGTGTTAGTCCCTGCTAAATGGAAATACAGTATTGCTTTGGTAGTTCCATTCATTGAAAGCTACTTGATTTTCTTTTGCTGCTTTTTGTAACAGATTTTGATATTATTTGGAAAATCTTATGAATAATAACATTCTCTAAGATTAACTAATTAGAAATGACATCTTTTATAGACAATACTTGAGTGTTTATTTTAAAATATTTTTCAAAGTTTGTAATTGGTTATCAGTGTTCGCAATATCAAATAATACGCTTGTTACAGGTTCCTAGAGGTTGAGGAGGGCGAGGATGCCTCTCGTCTGTCACAGCATGAGATTGCCAAAAGTGTGGATGTCACAAGCGCTACGAAGGTCAGTTTGAAACTAGAGGACCATTTACCTGGTGTTCACATGCACACATAGATTACAGCAACATTGTCTTCAAGTTCTTTTTCCCTCTCTCTCTTCTCTCAGTTGTATATTTATCTGGGTTTTTGTTGTTGTTGTTGTTGTTGTGTTTTGTTTTTACAAATGTGATGTTTCCACTTCTTGCAGTATTTTGAGCTCAACCTTCCACAGTTTGGACCATACAACATCAACTATTCACGCAATGGCAGGTAGGAATATTATCATGACTGCTAACAACATTGTCATTGGTGGCATTTTCATTATCATCCTCATGGTCATTATTATTTTGGGGGATCTTTGATGACTCTGTACCCAACATCAGTACAAAGAACTTTCCAATGAGCACTGTCTGTTCATCAGTTTGCTATACATCACCATTATCTTGCTTTTCATTTCTTTTGCATAGGCACATGCTGCTTGGAGGTGCTAAAGGCCACATGGCAGCTTTTGATTGGCAGACTAAAAGGCTGCTGTGTGAGTTCAACGCTATGGAAACAGTACATGATGTGAGGTAAGAGTCACCAGTGGGTTTGGGTGGGGGGTGACAGTGGTGTGAATACTTTTCTGCTGTTATGTTGACGATAGGTTGTCAAATCTGCAATGTAGTTGCTGATTTTTTTTAAAGGTGAAAAGTGTAATCTAAAACAGTTAATCAGGTTTTTAATATATGCTAGTAGATATGAAATATGAAACATTTTCACAGGTGGCTGCACCAGGAGACTCTGCTGGCTGCAGCACAGAAAAGTGGTGTTTATATATACGACAACCAGGGAATCGAACTGCATGCACTTACTGACCTGGATTCTGTACTGAACATGGAGTTCCTGCCTTATCATTTTCTTCTGTGCACAGCAGTATGTGAAATTTAAAAAAAAGTTTTCACTTTCTTTGTGTTCCACCACTAGCCCGCTTCAACTGTATTTACACATCTAATAATCAGAAAGCTTTAACTCAATCATGTCATAGAAAAAAATTAATTACAAGATATTTCTGTAAGAAATTGATCCCTCTTTTTAATTGTAAAAGTTCATTCATTAGAACAACAGATAGTTCCTGTGTAGAAACTTGTTACAATAACAGTAAGTCTAGCTGTTGGTCAACAGGAAATGTTCAAGGCCTGCTGAAACTGGCACTTTACAAAAATTGTGTTAAAGGACAACTCATTAATTTTGTTAAATAATTAAATCAATACTATTTGTAAGATAACTGTGTACCTGTATTTTTGGAATATGAGAAAGAAAAGCAAAATAAGCCTGTGGTAGACAAAATTATGAATGATAATCATCATCTTCCAGAATGCAAAAGGATACATGGCATACACAGACGTATCAATGGGAACAAAGGTTTCTGGGTACAACACTGGAATGGGAAGGCTGAATGTGATGTGCCAGAATCCAGCAAATGCCATCATTCACCTAGGCCACTTCTCAGGTATATCTAAAGCTTCATTCATCTATGAATGTCATAGGTATATGCCAGGTTAGGGCAATATAAAAGGTTTACTTTAACAATCTTTAAAACCAAAGTGAAATCCATAATTTTTTTAGATTTGGAACAGCTTGGCTTGTATTGTGTTATATATTTATATGAGTTTTTAGGTACTAAGAATGCATTTTTTCTTGTACAAAAGAAGTGTAAAATAGCATGTGATATTTGAGCTTTGATTTTGTTCTGTTTCTTCTCTAGGAACAGTAACAACGTGGTCACCTAATGTAAAAGGTTCTCTTGTCAAAATGCTTTGTCATAAATCTGGCGTGACATCTGTTGCTGTAGACAATACCGGAAAGTAAGTATTCATTAACAGGACAAATCATGTCTACATTATGAAAATAATTTTATGCTGTTAGTTTTGGCATAAGAGAAATCTTGAACAAAGCATATTTTTTAATGCAAAACATTTTCCAAAACAATTTTTAAGTGCAGGTTTTGCCAACACTTGCAGTCCCAAACAGAAGACAAGAATGTAGGAAAGTTTATGAAACTGGTATGCCGATTTGTTTTACTGTGATTTTATATAGAAAGCCTGAATTGTGTGCAGCTATATGGCCACGTCAGCCATAGACCGCAAACTGCGTCTTTGGGACCTTCGGACCTATAAAATGCTTCACAGTTACAAATTGTCCATTGGTGCCAAGTCTATAGCATTCAGCCAGAGAGGATGTCTTGCTTTGTCTACTGGTAGCCTCGTACAAGTGAGAAAATTGAGTTGTTTGTAAAGCTTTTCTTTCTTATTTTTTTAACCCCTTCTCCTTCAAATCTGAATTTCAACAACAGGAACCATCAGAGAGATGTTAAAGTGTGTGCATTACCTAGAATAATTACAGAACATATATCAGATGCCCTAAATCAGTTATAGCTAACTTTTTATAAATGTTAACATTTTGCTAAGGCTTGATTTAGAGTAGACAATTTTTTCAGATCACTGTTTATGGTAGATGTACAATAGAATATGTCTTAAATCAAGACTTCTATTCTGTTAATTTTAGCCATACAATTTTATTTATCCTTTATATATCTTTATTTCATTGGCAGGAAAAGTGTTTTTTCTTCTGAATGTAAATATAATTACTTTTAGTCATAAACTATAGTCATAACTGATCCACAGATGTACAATGACATCTTACAAAACTCTGAGGGGCCTTTCCTAAACCACTTATGTTCTGGAGCAGTGCAGCGGGTGCAGTTTTGTCCCTTTGAGGATGTGCTTGGTGTGGGTCATCTGAAGGGATTCTCTTCCTTGATAGTACCAGGTAACTGATTTGCATGTTAAGCATTTACACTTGCACAAAAGGAATGGGGTGGGTGACAAGAATGTAATATTTGTGATTCGTAAAATTAAAAAGCAACAATTACTGGTTGTGGAACTGGAACAAGTTTTTTTGGTAGTAAATGTAAGAATAAGAACAAGTTAAGAAGGTAGGTGAAGATAAACTTTATGCTGGTCTCTGCAGGGTCTGGTGAAGCTAATATTGATGCCTTGGAGGTGAATCCATATGCAACAAAGAAACAGCGGGCAAATGCAGAAGTCAGAATGTTGCTGGACAAGGTAAGTGTGGTTTTGAAATTGTTGTTGTTCATCTATTACATGTTGATAGCAGCAGCACAAAAATATAAAGAGAAGTCCATGAGTTATATAGTATAATGGTGATGATGTTTATCTAACTTGACTAAATCTGCATCCTATTATTCAGTTCCTTTATTATCAAATAGTAGATCACATATACCGTATTGAATAGCTTGAGATGTCATAAATAGTATTTACAAGGTATGGTCAAAAGTGTATTTGGAAAACAAATTTAGTTTCCATTGGAGTACCTACATTACAACAGACTAATGCACTTAACAGACAAGAGCAGTTAGTGTATAAATGAAAGATCCAGGTTTATGAAGAAAGATGATGTGAGCAGCACTTTTCACTAACAATTTCAGATCCCACCAGAAATGATTAACCTGAGTACCAAAGTCACGGAAATTAGCAGCCAGCCTTCTCATAGTGGGCAGAAGCAGGTGCCAACACATAAAGTGAGTACATTTCAATATTGCGTGTCGAAGATCCTTAGGGCATCCCTTAAGGCTTGCTTTGTCCGCATATATGTGTGTGTGTGCAGGTTCCTCTCTGCTGTCTTGCATCTATGTAGAAACTATACAAAACTTGATCAAACCTTTGTCCATATTCGTCTGCTTAAGAACAACCCATAGCATTGTGCCGTCACAAATATTTCTGTCATGCCTGTAAAGTGCTTGACTTGTAAATTCAAAAAATACTTTGGGAAAAAAAATGATAGCTTTGTTGATAGTCGATTGATTTTTCTTCTTCACAGAAGCTTGGGAAGAAAGAAAAGGAACAGGAGATGAGAGAGAAGGTGCGAGACACTCAGAACCGGAAGTTCACCCCGAAAAACGGCAATCGTAAATCAGGAAGTGACGCCATTTTTGATCGATTCAAAAAGAAGGAATAGAATGAAAACAGTTATTGGCGTGGGAATCATTTTGTGCCGACGAGAAGCGAGGGATTGTGTTGAAAGTAAATGGAGAAAGGGGAAAGAGAGTGTGTGTATGCGTGCGCTTGTTTGTGTGAATTGCATTAACATCTGTGACGGGTTGAGAATAATAACAGGGCATTCTGCTTTTCTCAACAGATCTGTTTGGTACGCCGTGTACATTTTAACTGTAGGTTCTGTAAAAAGTACCAGCTTCCAAGACTTTAAATCCTTTGTTTTGTTTTTTGTTGTTTTTTTTTTTTGTCCTCTGCATGGAGAATTTAGGCTTTGTCCAATGTTGTACAGATGACAAACAGCAGTATTCTATGAGGAGGAGCTCCATGTGTCTTTTCAGTCATGTTCATTTCTTTATCAGGGGAAATAAACGTGCTTAAATTCCTTTTGGTGCCATTGTGGGTGTGTGTGTGTAAATGAGTGTGTGGGGGTCTGTCTGTGTGTGTGTGAGAGAGAGAGAGAGTGCACGTATACGCGCACTTTTCCTCTAGAATGTTGTGTATGAAGACAATAATTGTGTCACAAGTCGAAGAATGTAACTGAAGGAGAAAAAAGTGCATGTGATGTTTCCACTAGTCACAAAACAGTGTCAAAAACTATTTCTCACACTACGAATTGCTAAAGACCCACCCCATTGCAATGTGTGCTTTTAAAAAAAAATTTTTTTTTATAAATTTTAAAAATGTTTGAGTCGGTTGGTGGTGTGGCTAACACGAGAATCGGGTGAGATGTATTCAGATCTGGGTTCCTTTATCTCTGTCTCTCGATCTCACACCTGTTTGCAAAGTTGTCAGTGGTTTTTTTCAGGGTACTTCAGTTTCCTCTGCCAGAGTGTGTGGCTCAGTTTGAAGGATAATGAGGTTTACTTCATACCCGCTTAAAGTGTGGGCTTTAAAACAAGCACTTTGAAGCTGCTTAAGTGAGAGAAGGTACTAGTCAAGTAAAGATAGAAATATGAGTGCTGTATTATTCAGAATGGAGGGTGTGAGTGTTGCAGAAGGTATTAGACCAGAAAATGATTGAGAAGTAATTCCTTAAAATGTAAGAAGTTTCCTGATTTAAGTTCATTCCTAAAATTCCGTTTGCAAAATACAAGCTTTAAATCTTCAGGTCTTCTTATCTGTGCGCAGTGCTCTTTGCGAAAATGTGCTAGAACATAGTTCTAGGTTCTTTTGATTGTATCCCATTCCTGACCTCACAAGTTTGACCCCTCCCCTCGTTTGAAGGAATGCACCATAGTTTCGGGGAAATTTCCAGTCACTTGAAAAAAAAAAATAAATAAATAAATTGCTTGCGCTGTAGTGGGTCTTTAAGAATTAATCATAACCGCCATGTGTTGTGTCGGGAATCGCCACACGTTGTGCGAGGCGTCTGTATGCCTGTCATTTGTCAGCCTGCCACCAACAGCTGAGGAAGCCTCATCACCATGAACGGGTCTGAGAGTAACTCATGGCATGGTAACCAACGTTATGCTAACGTTCTCTCTTTCTTCTGCCTTGCCTTTACGCGAGCGCGTGCATGTGCACACAATCACGCAAATCTGTGTATGAAAGTGATGTCCCTTCGCCTAACTTTCACGATGCTGATGTAAGATGTTGAAGAATTATCGGTATATTTGATGTGTTAATTAAAATAGAAACGCTGCATTCTACTTTAAATTCTACTAAATAATGTTACTACTAGATGATAGCTCTCTCTCTCTCGACGAATGTATTGAACTTAAAACACAGGATGCACCAAAGTTCAACCATCATCTTTTTTGTTTGTTTATTTTTAAAGTGAGATATTTGAAAGAAACTTGAGAAAATCATCAATATTTAAAAAGAAACTCGCGCTCGCACTCACACTCAACGCAAGTGGTTGTTGTTGTTGTTGGGGTGGGAGATATAGTTAAAACTTTCCTGGCGATGTAACGACACCGGCCTAGATGCTGCATCACACGTGCGGGGGCCGGTGCTGATGTCGTCAGGTCAGACTCTCTGCCAGGCGCCACCTGTGACATGGCCACAGTTATCGCTCATAACAGTCAGGTGGCGAAGCTTCAGAGCCGACAGTGACCTGAGAGTAATGCTAGGTGAGTGCTAATGTTTGAGAAATATTTCTTCATTCTTATTTGTTTTCTTTCTTTCTTTTGTGTATCTGTATTTCCTTTTCTAAAATTAAATATCTCAAATTTTCTGTTTTATTATCTCAGTTTTCTTTGAATATACTGCTAATGAGAGAAAATGAAAACTTGTCAGGTTTAGAAACACTTTGATAATTATTTTTTCTCTTCAAAACCTGCTTTTTTCAGTTTAATTTGGACATTTTGGACACTTTTCTAATGCTGCCAGACTGGCCACGAAGAGCATGCTCATTTACAATGGATCATTCAAAGGCGACATATTGTGGATTTGAAGGCAATGTCTGTGGAAAGTTTCCTCACTAACCAGTTCGAGGCAATACAGGACTGAAATCTTATTTGTGATTTGTGATTTCTTTAAGACCTATGTCGACAATCAAGTTTGTTATTTCGGCTACTGGAGAGATTATTTGTAGAGAGCGGTACACATACCTAATGACACAGAAACCTAACGATACATCGGTACCCTGGATGTACAAATACTCAAGTAAGATTCGCTGTTGACAATGCAGCAATACAACATCATGCATGACGTAGTCAACAATTCCTACTAAGCTCAAACCGTCGGACTAAGTATTGAGGCGTCTGTTGTATTCGTGCAGAAGTTTTTCGATCCTCCGTTTACAACCTGCAGTTGCCTCGATAGCTCACGGTAACAGAAAACGTTTACTGAGTTTGTTAGTAAGATATCGAGTCTGGAGTGACAAGCAGATCTCTGTGTCGATGGATCAGAAGGCTCATCTTCTTGCCAGACGATATTCCGAGGACCCTGGACAGATGGCCATGGCGAGGCGTCAGGCCAGAAGGTCCGACTTCTTCTCTTTGGTGCTGACGGTTGTTGGAGGATTTCTGGTGCATGTGTCCCTGTGTCTGCCATACACATTCGGTAGGTCCTTCACTTCGCTGTATTACGAAACATTTGCTGTAAATCGTAAAATCGCACGGTAAGTGCTCGGTATTGATCAGACTGTGAAATCGATATAACCAAGTCATCGTTTGGCTGCTTCGTACACCCTATATTTTCTAGGAAAATTTCTAGTTATTTATTTAGCAAAAAAATGTTTTTGAAAGTTTGTTTCAAAGGAATGTCTGGTGGGTTTTTTTTTCTATTTGTCTATTAATTTTATGGTCATGTACCTGCATCGGCAGTATAATCGAGCTAATAAAACCCGGTATTTTGTGGAATACAGTGCCAAGCAATGTATTCAGTCAAATGAGATTATGAATTTCTCGTTATCACTTGCAACACAAGGGGAGACAATCACGGGGTTGAAGAAAAAGTCTCTGGCTTGTAACCCAGGGATGTAATGTGTAACCTACGTATGTAATGGTCATTGTCTGCGCAGTTTCCTATACATTCACACCTTTGTTGACAGGCAATCTGGAGACGTACATGGTGTCGTACATGAAACACCAAGACACCTACACTGAAAGGTATTCGTCCGATATCCAGTGGGTTCTCGGGCTTTTCTTCGTTGCTAAGGTGATGGGAATGCTTGCCGCCGGTTGGCTACACGATGGCGTGGGTGCCCGCACGTGCACCATGACTGGCTGCGCCCTCAGCAGGTATTATATGTGTCACCTCGCCGCACTATCTACTCTATTTACAACAACAGCAATAATTATAAATTGCTTCCAATTCAACCCTTCAAAAAGATATACTTTCAATATCCGCTTGTAGTAGCAGTCGAACATTCTCGGCGCTAATGAAGGTTGTGGAATTTTTTCACTCCTGAAAACGTGAAGCTTCACACTATTCGGGATTTTGTTCTTGTTTGGGTTCGTTTGTTTGTTTGTGTGCTTTATTATTGGTGTATTGTTTCTTTAGACGATCTGGTTAATAGGTGTGTGTGTGTAATGTAGAAGATGGGACAGAGTCTGTAAAAACTGAAAGGGAGATAATGTACATTGTGCAGCGTTGGCCTCTTTCTGACCTCTGTGTCCTTGTCACGTAACGTGTGGGCCGTGGCCTTGACATTGGGGATGCTGAGTGGTGCTGGGACGGGCCTTGCATACGCTTCACCGATGGCCATGGTAGCTAAGGTAGGTGATGGAGTTGGCCATGGTAGTACAATTAAAATCAAGTCAAGTGAGATCACTGGATGGCTTTTCTGTGGACCCTACACTTGCTTTATGCCTGAAGACCTTTAATCCTGGGTTAGCACATAACACTTACCTACCTACCTCCGCGTTAAACTTACTTCCTGCTCATGCTTACGGCCACTGAGTAACAAATGTATAACATTCCAATGAATCAAGAAAGGTGGCGGACTGGCTTTTCTTTGTCGCACAATGTCAGATCCAGCTGATACTTGCCCTAACACCGAGCTGTTAAGACGCATATGTATAACAGCTTTAGGAGCAAGAAAGATGGAAGAAAAAAAAGTATTTTCTCGTGTGTTGTGCTTTCAGCTGTGGCCTGCACGAGCTGGCCTCAACAGTGGCATCATCACCGCTGGCTACGGCATCGGCGCTGTTATCTACAACGAGGCCGCCACGGCCTACGTCAACCCACACAATGCGGCTGTCACCACCTTCAGCGACGACGGCAGCAAGTAAGACAACTTCCATCCAGGTCACGCGGTACAATAAGCTTTCCATCTCAAACATTATCAATGGTTGGCAGACTGGTATAGAAAATCCTCCAGTCTCTTTGTCTTTCTGTCTGCTTATGGGCGGTCCGCGGTGGCGCATCGGTTAACAAGCTTGAACTTATTTCAGGGAAGATCACCTATCCTGGGCTCGGATCTCCTCCCAGACAAGCTGTCCTTTTTCTACATATCACATCTGTTTAAAATTTAATTTTGCTTAGTGTAAAACTATTGACTCTTAGTATTTTACGTTTATTTTAATGTAAATATATTTTAGTGTACAAGTATTTTAGTGTATTGGTAATTTCAATTATTTTAGTGTTCTGTGTTTTACTTGTGTGCATAAAACATTTTATTATACTTGCATTTTACTGTATATGTATTATAGTGTACCGTTAATTAGCTGCACGGGTATTTTTGTGTACCGATACTTTTCTGTTCAGGTATTTCACTGATCCCGTGGTTTTACAGCGGACTCCTCGCATGTTCATCATCCTGGGTTGCATAACTTTAGCCTTTCAGTGCGTAGGCTGTGCTGCACTGTTCGGTGGCTTCAAGGTAAGATACTTTCGGTTTACATTCCCCATCTCAAATGGTAATAATAATCCCACTAAAACTGTAGTAATCAACGATTGTAGGTGGAAACGTCGACTAATATAATGCATTTTACAGGGTAGGCTAGTTGTCAAGAAATAATAATAAAGTTTATTTTTATGGCGCCATATGAGAAAGCTCATGGCGCTTTACAAATGATATTAATGATAACAATAGTAAAAATAATGATAGAAAATGAAGAAACCCACCAAGATGACAGGAAATAAAAGGTGATAATTCATGGAAACGGGATTATTATTATTATTATTATTAGTAGTAGTAGTAGTAGTAGTAGTAGTGGTAGTAGTGGTAGTAGTAGTATCTGATTAACAGCTGAACGAATATAGTAGTCCGTGATCCAACAAGTCTATTAAATTAAAACAAATGACTGTTAGTCAATAAATCATCAGAAGCCGTAGAAGTACATCAAAATGTCATAATCGAGAAACATAGTCCAGTATATTACTAGGATCAGGACAGGTCAAACAACGGGCTCCAAAATAAAAATTAACTTAGAATAACAAACAAAGACAAGGTCCAAAGAAATCCGGAGAACTAGTCCCCTCAAGCCGGTAAGGTGAAGGGACATCACTCTCCATGAAATAGCAGGGGCAGAGAAACCAAGAAATCTTCTTTTACATCGTCTGCGCCTGAAAAAAAAATTAATGAAAATTTGTGCGAGGGAGATGTGAAGTAATGCTTGAAGTTAAGTATATTTGAGTTTCTGGTTCGTGTAAATGTGTTTGTTAGATGGCCAAGTCAGTGGGCTTGCCGAAGCAGCCGGAAATCACAGTCCACATCCCTCTGGGCTCAAGACAGGGCGGCAAGTATGTAAAGCAATATACAGAAAGATGTTGTTGTACTAAAAGTAGTACTAAGTGACGAAAGCGATGCTAAGAAGAGAGATAACCCCTCTCGGAGTACCGGGTCATCATCTTTTTTTAAATTTCTTAGTCCATCCCATATTTTTTTGGCATTTGACACGTTGAAATTAAATTAACTTACAGACAAGTAACACCCACAGGACTCATTCTTCAGGCTCGTTGTATGATTCAATGTATATTTGCATATAGATATAGAAATGTAGATGTATAGACATCAAGGCATGAATTTAGCAGAATGAGTTGATTAACTTGTCTGTCTGTTCATGTATCATGGTATTGTGAGCGCTATTATTAGCTAACCCTAACCCTGCGTATTTCAAAGGGATACACTTCGAACCTGCAACATGTTCGACCGAGTGCAAGACCTTGACCCCAGCGCCATGCTGGGTACCCGCCAGTTCCTGCTGATTTGGCTAACCTTCTGTTTGTCAACGACTGGCACGTGCATAGCGCTGGCCGAGTATAAGGTGAGAGGTCAAGACATGCACGTCTGGTTACTGGGAGTTTCATTTCTAAGTCTTGTGTGTGCACATTGTGTGTATCGTCATTGGATGTGTATATAATGCTTATAAATGTTTTATTATGCCTGATCGTCACAAACATTTTAACTCCTGCGATTGGTGAATTTAGTTTTGTTTCTTTAGACTTTCCGGTTTTTTTTTCTATAAACTATGTTTCAATCGCACCATCCCACACGAATACAAATCAATGAATCCCTCTCCCAGCCCCCTGATTTGTACAAGGACATATGTTCATATATCGAGGCACAGTCAAGAGTCTTGACGATGTGCTAATGAAAAAATAAGCATGTATGATGCTAATTTTATCATGTTCATGTTCAGAATTTCGGGCAGCGGTTTATCAAGGATGATCATTTCTTGGCGCACGTGGGCACCCTGTCCAACCTCGTTGGGGCAGTTCTTCGGCCAGCCTGGGGGGTCTTGGCTGACCTCTCCTCTTTCAAAGTGAGTCTCCACTGGATAATCTGGATAAACCCTGGATAGTCTGTTGTAATCACTGTCCGACAATCGCCAGTTAAGGTAAAGGAAGACTAATGATTTCTAAGAGACAATGAAAGATGAAAATAATCATGGATCAACAACTCTGGTATTTTCGGAGAAATCAGTTGTTTATTTGGATGTAGGTCCTTTATATTTCCACCTAGAAGTAAGGGACATAAGTTCTTGCATCGCGACAGTTTAGTGGATGACTTCTGAACTGTTACTGCATTCTTCTTTCTAATAATTGTATTTATATTTTTTTACTTTCTTTGTGAAATATTCTTCTACGCTAGACATGCTAACTTGTGTCTACTCTTGTCCTTTGTTCCTGTGTCTACAGACAGCATGCATTGCCCTGTGCGCCGTGTCCTGCGTAGCGTTCGGCTCCTGGTACTTGACTTCCGGTCTGCCGAGCTTTGTCTTCTTGATCTGGGCCTGCATCCTGGCCCTGACCATCAGTGGGAGTTACCTGCTCTTTCCCCTGGCCGTTGGGCGCAGTTTTGGATTAAAGCACTACCTCTCCAACATCGCTGTGGCCTTCACTGCTGTGGTGAGTTCACGGCACCAGCTTGCGTCCTCACATTGTCTGTCATTCCTGTAGTGATGACCGTGTGAAAGTACGCACAATCTCACCCATGCTCAGATATGAACATACAGTTTGTGTATCCTCATTATCCACATTTATTTATTGTCATTGTTTATATTCCTTACTTTTCTTGGATACATACTTATTGTTTTGGTATCCACAATTTAATTTACTGTCTCTTTATTCATCTATTTTTGTGCACATTGTTTTCTCTTTTTATTCCTTCTTACTTTCACCCATTTTCCACTTCTTGCAGATGATGGCTGGGATTTTAGCTCCATCCTTAACCAGCTTGCTGATGGGCATGAACCGAGACTGGTTCACGCTTTTCACGGTCATGGCTGTTGCCAACTTTGTCGGTCAGAATATAAGAGTAACACATCCTTCTGTCTGAGCAATCTTTCTCACCTATATTATTACACTGTTCTTATATACATCGGTTACTGTTTACTTTGCTAGCTGCTGCTACATTTAGGGTGAATATTTATGATAGATGCCCATTCATCCATCTGTCCTTCTTTGGAATCCGTCTGTTGCTTATTGTAATCACCTTTATGCAAGCACTTTGCTGCAATTTTTTTTTCATTTTTTTTTTTGCCGTCTGATTCGGGCTCTTCGAAGAATTTTGTTTAAGCTGAAATAGTCTTAATGATAGTTCTTGCGGTGAATGTAGTGATGATATAGAAATAATATTCATGGTTATTTTTAGAACATGAAATGGTGTGGATCGACTCTTTTGTTTGTGTGTTTGTATCTGTTCATTGGAAAGTAATCAACAGAATGGTTTCTGGGCTTCCAGGTCTTGTGTTGATCCTCTTCATCAAGGACAGTCAAGTAGAAACCCCGCGGACACCGGACACTGCTTGCCTGAACCACATACTCGACAGGTAAACCAGTCTCCGGAACTTTGGCTCTTCCACAGGATGTATGTAAAAAACCAAAAAAAAACCCCCAAAAACCAACAACAACAACAACTAAAAACAGCTGCACATTCTTCAGATGAATGTACCTGTGTAACCAGGTGCTTCTTCCTGCAAAGTCTGGATTGTCTTGTGTTTGTTATTCACCTGCCATGTGAAACTGTCCGTCATCGTACAACTTTTGTTTAAGGATGACTATGTGGAACAGAAGTGTTAATGGGACACAATGACAGACACTGTTGTCTGTGTTTTGAGAAGTATAAATGAGAATTTATTTGACGGAGTGACTGAGTAAGAAGTGAGAGTTGCATAAGTTTCTCTCTCCTACTGTGTTTTGCCTGCCTATGTAGCTCGCTGTTTGCCAGTCAGTCGACATAAATGAGATTGTGTAAATGCATTTGGTTTGCTTGTGTGTGTGTGTGAACGCGCGCTCTGGATGCCAGTGTAATTATTAAGATGCTTGTTACACACACACTTAGGCAGGAGGAGTATTGCATCCATGTGTTGCATAGCAAACTACCCCAACTCCCTCGTCAGCATCGTCAATATCTCGTCTTCACTTTCATTCCATCAACAAAGTATGGCCGCTTGTGTAAATAAGCCACACTAATAATGAAGACAAAGAGAAAATTATATCAGTCAATATCGATTATTCACAAAAGCTTCATGTCAGATGTTTCATTGCTTTGCCGAGAACAATGTTCTTCGTTTGAACCAGATTTGTTGGAAGAAATGTAAAGACGGTAAATAAGACCTGTTAATAAAATTCAAAATCTTTCCGTTTTTATGTTAGTTTATATATGTGTATATATGCATTGTTTGGAGTTAATTTATACATACTTTAGTTACAATCACCGGTCTCTGTGTTATTTATGAACATTCAAGCAAAGTGATGTGATAATCAGAATCCTGACAGTAGGTGTACAGACACATTTCTTTCCCTTGCATTACCTCGATTGATGCCACTTTCTTGTGGGAAGTATTTTTATCTGCACAGTTTAAAAAAAGGAACAAGTAGACAAATAACCAAAAAAGTCAATATACAATATTAAAAATGCATAAAATTCTTTACAAGTTATATACTATAAATGAAACAAATCGGATTACCATGTTAGGATACTATCTGTATGCAACAAAATAAAGCTGTAGTGTGAGCTCACTGTCTTTAAAATTGTTTGGAAGGAAAACACGTGTACAGTATCAACAAAACCTGTGTACTTTGCTTTCACGCATGCGCAGTGGCAGATCGGTAAATAGAATTCTGTGCAAAAACAATGATGTTACTATTTACTTTTAACATTTATTTGTCTGAGCCACTACTTTGCAGGCGTACAATGACAGGCACTTGCAGACACAGCTCTGACTTGTGGGATGGCGTCCAGAACGAGAATAAACACAGTATTTAAACGCTGAGCACGTGATTCGTGCTTGTCACGTGATAAAACTTCCTACCTTTCTCACATCGCACCCCAGGTCAAAGACGGCATAGCAAGGCCGAGGAACATCTTTTATGCTTATAACCATTTCCACTCCATTGGAAAATGTGTGGATGTTGTTCATGGAATCCAGCACCAGTCCCAGGGTGTTGTACTTCTTCATACGCGGTAAGCTCTGTTCAGGCAAAGGACAATGTGATACGCACGAGTGCAGGACAATGGACTGGCATGCATTAATAATTCAATCTCTTTAATGACATTTTAGTACTAATTTGACATACAGCTGGACTGTACACTTGCTACACACCCGTCGCTAAGAATCCACCCAACATGAACATGTTTTCTTGTACTGGGGTGTACTGTATAAGCTCAGGGTACTCGGGGTGTATTGCGGGTGCTACAGGACGTTTTGCTCACCGGGCGCACAGGTGACAGCTCCTTCATGTCTTCAATGGTTTTCTTGATGTGCAGCTTGTCTGGGTGTGTTGCAGTTACTCCGTACACCAGGCGTCCAAAGGTGTTTCCCTCTTGAACCAGCGCCACCAACATTATCTATAACAACATACAAACATATATAAATACACAGACACGCTCCCACTACAAACAAAACTTCGTTTACAATACTTATTCCATATCTCTGCTTGCAATGCTGGCGACAAGCTTATAAAATCATGTCGACATTTAATTGATTTCATATTTTAAAATTCAATAAAATAAAATTCAATTTTTGTGTTACCTGATACATGACATTGGTCTCGAGAGGGTCATTGGACACAACAATGCCGCCTGGACCTACAGCCTCCGCCCACTTCCCATTATTGGTGAGCACTACGCTGCTGCCGCGATTTGTATGGAAAGTAAATCCTGGTTTCTGCACGATTCGAGAGATATTTACAAGGTTATTGATATCCACTGGTTTAATAATCTTTTAGCCTACACCAAATGCATCAATCGGATAATAAGAAATCGAAAATTTATTATCTCTTTTCTACGAGAAACAAATAAACATTCGAACGGTGTCAAAAAAATAAAAATAAATAAAAATAAAAATTAAAAAAAATAAATAAATAGTAAAAAAAGATAAAGAATGAGAAAATAAGAGCTCGATTTATTTTTACCTCATGCTTTTTGTTCTGCTGATCCAATTGTCTCGGTAATTGGTTTGTTATTTGTCTGACAAACTCACTGTAGTCAGCATGTCTAAATAAGGCTTTTACGTTGACATCTGGCAAAGTGTCGCTGAGATCGAGGGTGTTGACCCTGTCTTGTAAAGCTCTCTTGGCATAGACCAGTCCTGGCCGCGGACACACTGTCCCAGCACGTGACACGATCCGCTTGTGGGATTTGACCCTCGCCAGACGCTCGCGAAGCTTAAGTCTGACCTTCTGCACGGACCTCACTACTTCTTGAAAGTTTCTAGACTTTTCTTCTTCCCTTTTACAGAACTTCATCAGATTTTCACGCGCCGTGTCCATCAGGCTTTGGCAGTGAGTAGATTCTTTCAACCGCATGTCCAGATGATTGATGGTTTCTTCTATCTTCGCCTCCGCCTTGGTAAGTTTGTCTTCGAGGTTTAAAATCTCCTTTTTTGACGACTTCATCTCGCTGTCGAGACGTATTATGCGGCGACATGTCTTGTGGTCCACAATGCAACAGGAGGCACAAACAGCAAGATTATCATCGGAACAGAAGTACGATATTTGTTGGTCGTGTTGAGGACACAGTCCGGGACCGCTGGCAACCAGACGTTCAGCAGTTACAGCGCTCAGACTCTCGACCTCGTGGTTACGGGTCACCGGAAGTTTCTTGTGAGCTCGAGTACATGCTGCACAAAGCTTTACGAGACATTGTGAGCAGATGGACTCTGCCTTGACACCATCACAAGCATGACATTCGTGTTCCTGAGTCAGTATGTTCACGACTGTGGCCAGTGAGTTCAGGGCCTCATCTGTGGGCAGAGCATCAGCAATGTTTTCTCCTTGTTTCGCTGGGTCAGCAAAGGCACTTCGGCACATGGGACACTCAGGCTGTTTCCTGGCATTTATTAGAGAGATAACGCAAGTTCTACAGAACACATGCCCACAGGGTAAAATTTTGGGTAGGACGAAGCTGTTATTGCACACTGGGCACTCTGTCTCCTGAGGTTCGTGATCACGTGACGTTGTCGCCATCTTAATTTGAAAGACGAGAAATCTGAGCAGACAAATAAAATAAAGAACTGTAATTAGTATTAATATAGTAAAAGGTTTGACTGTCAAATGAAATTTGTTGTTTAGGTAAAATGCATTAGAATTTCTGTTAAATTATTCTTCCTCTCTGTATGTGCGCGCAGACAAAAGTATATAAATATATTTATAAGAAAGGGAGAGAAGCATAGACACATTATACGTGTAGGTCTGTGCTTCTCTCCCTTTCTGATATATATATATATAAAGTGATCGTGCACCCGAGTAGATATCTTGCATAGTAGGTTGCATGCATGAGCATGATTGTGTGCTTGTTGTGCATAATTTTACAAGTAGTTTACCTGCGTTCTAGCAGATGAATACATACATGCGAATGTGTAACTATTTCATTCGTTTGAATGTGACCCCGATGGGATTTGATGTTGAAGCCAAGTTGTCATATTTGAGACTCCATCTACGGTCGTGCACAAGTAGATCGACATGTTCACTCACTCTAGCATTATTTATTCTTTGTTCCATTTTTTTACTTTTTCTTACAATGGCTATTAGCAAGCAAACTACTTTAAAACTGAAAAGTGTGTGGACAACAGTATCATGAAACGGGAGGGGCGAACTGGTGTTTTTCGTCGAACCAGCATTTAAGGCTGTGTCATGGCAAAGAAGCCACGATAACAAATGATACATGCAAAGAAAAACACCAGCGTGTCTGAGGAGAGATCTGACCCCAAGACATCCAATCCTCACAGTTTTGATAACAAGCGCAGTCCGCCATCGTAACATGGGGCATAGTCCTAATCCACTCAGCTCATTGAGAAGCCGGGTTTTGCCATATAACCGGAAAATGTAAGGCAACGTATCTACTTTTTTTTAAACTTATTATTAATCAGTTATGCTGCAAAACTATTCAAACAATATGAAATCACTATTAAACCTAAAAGTAGAGGTACCCCTTAATACTCATTTCCGAGCAACGTTGCTTGACCAAGTTGTCAAGGTCATTATTATAACAAGAAAACTCTAGCACGGAGTAAAGGTAGGAAGCATAGCAATTGTTTTTGAGTGGTACATATAAGCTTCATATACAATGCAGCAAACTCATTACTTACTTTTCAATAATTAAAGGCGTGGTTCTCCAATAGAGATCGGAGATTCAAGTCACCAGATTATGAAGTTCTCTGCCAGGTCATGTACAGGACGCGACAGTCAGGTTAGTGTCATTTAATCGTGTCAGTTATATATTTAGAAAGCGATCGTCTCATTTGGGAATACCCGGTATACTACCCGACAGATTTAGCTTGTTACTGCACTTACCACACTAGAGACGGTCAATCCAAGATCACTATTAAAGATGCTGCGTGGCTGAAGTTCTCTCAGTATTTAGTAAAAGCGGTTAATGAATTATGCCAGTTGCTTAATTAGTCTCAGAGGCACTCCTTTAACTAGACAGACACGCACCTATTCCTTTGCAGTGGCATAGTCATCAATGTTCACAAAGAAACCCAGAGAGCTCGAGGAAGTGCACCATAGAGCAACAAAGTCAGTAGCAGAGTTGTCCCACCTTGACTATAGATATCGACTTCAGGAACGAAGACGTCCATGCATTTTGCATTGCATGCTGAGATGATCTTATCTAGGTTTAAAAAAAGATGACACATGGATTATACTGCATTTATACAGAGGATTACTTGTGTCTCGCTGACTCAAAACTGCACCCTGATGGTCATTGTTCAAGTCCTGCGCACAAGTGACGAACACTTCGAGGGAAAGTCATCCCTCACGAACATGACAACACTTATGTGTCCAGATCTCTGATTGGCTGAGGCACTCGTAAAGTAATCGTGTCTATCTATCTACAGTGCTGACATCTGTCTTGACTTACTACCCAGTCTGATGTCATACTCTTATCAATAATCAATTATGTACACTTTCTACTCCCAAAAACTGCTCAGAGAAATGTTTACAAAGAAGTTTATTTGTGACTGGCTTTATTAAAAGTAGTAAAGAACCACAATGAGCTTGAAATATCAACATTGTTTAATAACTTGAGTATATTCTTTAAGGACGTGATTGAACTGAATACAGCTTAAAAAGGAGGCAAACACAGGGTATTGATGCTAATCTTATTACCATTTTTCGCATTTACCCTGTAAGGTTTGCCTGGAAAGTATGTATGAGGTACACATTGTAATATCTGTTCATATACATTCTACGTCTGTTTTACCGACGTTTCACAGTTCAGATTAAAATATAAAAAGATTGCTCATTAACGGTCAAAGCTGAAAACAATGGAAAGTGCATTAAGTGCCATATCTTTTTCTTATGCAAGTGCTTTTCCTCAAGCATTTGCTTTCTGTCAATATGTACTCACACATATTGTTCCTCACACATGTGCAATGTTATCAACATTTCTTATACTTACACCTTCTATTCCTTATGTGTATGCTTTTTTCGCACAGCATTAAACCACCTAGTGTCAGATGTTTACAGCATGGGGGCTGTACTCAACACTAAGACAGTGAAGGTGGACATGCTGTCCACCGAATGACCGGCCTCGCTGGCGTGAGTTCACATCTACTGTGATGAGAAGAAGAAAAATATTGCACACAGTAGAGTGAGAAGGTTGATGTCTGAAAACAGTATAACGAAGGGAGACGCCCGAGATTAAAGGCAGTCACGTGGTTTTTCGTCCTGCAGAATGAACGGATGATGCACAAAAAGCAGATGTAACTTCTTTGCCCTTAACCCCAGTCAAACATTTCTTTTTTGTGTTTCAGTCTCCCATATCAACACACATCGAGGCTCAACACGAAGGTCTTAAAGTAAACCTCTTATCTAACAATCATTAAAAACTGAGACGAAGTCTATGATAATGATGTAAAGAGAACAGAGATTTTTACGCGACATCATATTCAGCTTTCGTTTCCAAGCTAGAATTAGTCACCCTAAAATACAAAAGTAAAATATAAAGGAAAATGAGCTTTCTGAATACTTATTTTCACTACACTTCTAAGTTTAGCCATTCTCGAATACAAACTATTTTAGGGCATGAGGTCTAGTTCTATGGCGCTTTAACCCAGATCAGTTGGGAAGTGCAGCTGGTTAGACCACGTAGTCTGTTCAGCTTGACTGAGCTGGATTCACTCTGTCCCTGCTTTCCTTCTGTCTTTACTTTTGAATGAATACACTTGGCCTCCAAATAAATCACAATTTTTCTTTTATAGCCATACAGTTCTTTCGCTTCTGCTATCAACACACAGTTACTTTTGTCTTCAAAAAGAGTCTTAAAAGTTTCCTCCTGCAGTTTTGATGTCTTGAAACCAGACTCCGACAGTTTCTTGAAGAATGTCGCCTCCTCCTTTAAGGGGCATTCTGTCAACACCAGCACGTCTCCCTCACAAAGGCGAAGTTCTGGAAGTCTAGTTGCCTTTGGAGAGAGAGAGTGGACATTGCCAGCGACTGGTGTAGACATGGAGGTGGAAGGGGCTTTATCTTTAAAAAGAAAACAAAGCCACAAGCCTCATATACTTAGATTATGTCAGTCTTTTCTACCACATACTTTATTGGACACAATCAATCGACCAATTGTTTATCCAAACCAAAGAGATGAGATTGATAATTTTATCTAGGGTAGTAGATACAACAATGTCAGGTGGTACACAATAGAATGAATTTATTTCAAAGATCTAGCCTGAATTTTCGTTTTATGCCTACTTAAAAAATGAGAGCAGCTACCTGTAATCAAGGATTGAAGATATTTGACCACTTGGCTAGAGCAGGTGTCACAGTCACCCGCAGAGTGACCGACACCGCGATGGAGCACGTGCTTGACTGCTGGTCCCTCTGTTGGCGGTTGACTTCTAGAGTTGAGTACCCACTCAGAGATTTGGCAGTCAGTGACTGCTTGTAACACTTCCTTCTCTTGCAAGATGGCGGGTGGAATGCTGATCGGTTTCGTGAAAAATTTTCCTGTCCAGCCTTCCGGCATATTTGAATTGAAACAACTCGCGTACCATAGATGCAGATTTGGTACTTTTTCCACAAGTTTCTCACATACAGAGGTGAATGACGATCCATCTCTGCAATGTTGAAAAACCCTTGGCTGATTACACCGAATATTAATTTAAAATGTTGAGTCTAATATCTCATTCTCCAACCCTAAAATAATCGGGTGAGGACCTTTACCTGCCCTCCACCAGTCCTAAACAACATCAAATACAAAATAGGTGCAAAGTCAACATGTCAACATAAGTACGAAAAGCTTAGAAAATCCCATTACCTGATGCCACAAGAAATGTATTTTACCTCTCGGGATTCACTTCGTCGCAAAGAATGAACAACTTTCCTCCCTTTGACAGCCGGTATAGTTCGTCAACAACGTCTGCTACACTCTGTGAGTTGAGATCTATGTCATGTAGAGTTACGCGCCCTGTCCATGGCCTTGTCCTCTTCATGCCCTTGCTGAGAATCTCGAACAGCAGGCGAGACGCCGCGTGACTCCTTTCCCACGTGGAGACCAAGTGAACATGATGACCCTGAGATCGCCATCGTTTACCTATCAACACGAGCATTCTTGTTTTCCCTGTACCTGGCGGGCCACAGAGAATGACACGAGGTGGAGGCTCTTCCAACACAGCCATGTGGTCTTCATGAAGTATTGTGGAGGTGAAGAGGTCACCAGTGAGACACACAGCGTCTTCTAGTGTTACTGGCAGGACGTCACGTGGTATGGTGTCGGGCACAGGAAGTGGGGATCTCGAGGCTGGACTACAGAACCTGTAACAGCCCGAAGACCCGAAAACGTTGACTGCATAGTTCTGCGTTGTTGTCTTAACGGGGAGGTTCAAAGGTCATGTGACGACAACAGGTGTACGAGGCTCTGTGGGCTAAACATTATATTGCGAGTAATCTAGTAGTTCTTATAGCATGGTTAAGCAGACATGTTTGATAGCATGTAAATCGTGTACAAGGCAATTTATAGTTCACCTTAACTGGAAATATTACATCTCACATATTAAAAGTAATCTCATCATATCTCTTAAATCAGACAGCTGACTTTTAAATCGTCTTTAAAGTGTCTTTAGAAATATCTGACAAACTTTAATCTGGAAACAAGTTTGAAAGATTCATTAAACTTAAATTCCTTCGAAAAGTCTGCTCCGAAAATTTGGTTTTGGTCTTAATTAGGTCTTTACTTACCAGTCTATGTCCTATTTTGTATAGCGTCTTTTTCCTTTAGCTTATGCATGGGATGTTCTTTCGTTACATGGTATACAGAACTTAACAATTTATTATTATTAGGACCTAATACTGAAAAATTATATTTTATGTGATTTTAATGTTAATATTTTACCACTATCAGTAGGTGTTAGTACGTTAGTAAACTACTTTATGCAATAAATTGACTTATCTGTAACCATTTACTACAGAAATTATGTCTTTATTACTTTGGTACCCCATGGTCTATGTGTAACTGTTTTGTAAAAGTACTTTTAAAGGAAGAAAGTATAAATTTTCAGTTTTTTTTTTTTTGTTCAACGACGGCTCAGTTACCTGGAAATTACTGTTAGATACTGCTCATCAGTGAGGTCCCTAGTAAATGCACTGTGCAGCCATTGTTTCAGACTCTGTGTGGTGTTAGTGCTAGTTAGCTGTTCATTGCACAAACAGGTATCCTGAAAACCAATGAAGAAAATATTGTCTGACATTGTGATGTTGTTAGTAAGAAAACAAACATGATTGCTTCGCAAGGTAAATTCTATAATTAACTTGTTTAAAGGTCATCGTTTGGCTAAATGGACTACGCTGACAGATTTGAGGATGAAATATAATGACAAGAACACATTGCTATCATTAGCTCTGTCAGCCTGTAAAAAAACTTAAAGAGAGAGAGAGAGAGTGGTACAAAGAAAGCGTTATCAAAGAAATATAAAAAGCTGAGAGCTTAGTGCCTGTACCTTTGAAATGTGTATACAAGACAGGGTTAACATTATGTTCTCCCCAGTCTTCCCCTCATTCTGTTTCTTCATCACATCTATAACTGTCTGCTGTGAAACATTCGGTAACATCAGTGTTGTGCGCACAGGCAGATCCCACTGTGTATCAGACAGAAGATGCTGAATCATGTGTTCCGCATTCTTTAGTCGTTTAGCGCCATTCCGTATCTCTTCCTGCAACTTCGTGTCTTCTGTCGTCTTCTTTTCGTCTCCAGACTCATCACCACAAGCCTCGACCACAGCCACCACAAGTCCGTACTGGCGATGGACTATGAGGAGGTCAAAGTCCCCGAAGTCTTCAACACGTTTTCTAAGAGTATCAGGCATGGGCAGGTGGTGACCTTTGTAGGATTTGATTGAAGTAGTCAGGTAACTGTTATATTTGAACTGAGAAATAACAAACATGGCCTCTTTCTCGTCTTCTGCCAGAAGGTGAAGATTGTGCAAGATCGTCTGCATTGCCTTGTCGTGGCTCAATTCGGTTTCACTGCATTTTTGTGTTATGAAAACCTTTTCACCTGCAAACTCAACGACTTTGTATGTATTTCTGTTGACATAGAGGTAAGGCACAAAATAGAATCTTGTCATATCCTCGTACATTTCCTTGCAAGACATTGACAAGAAGTTTGAGAATTCCATTTTAATGTCTTTGTTCTGAAACAAAAGAAATGCAAAAATATATACTGATCTTTAACAAACACCGCAAGCTAGACAACACTACGAGAGACTTGCGTAGTTTTTAGTTTGTAGCCGCCTGATGGTGTTGCTGCACTGTGTTGTGCTCATCCAAGCCATTTCTGCTGTTTCTCTTGAATCCTGATGCAAATGTCTGCTGCACTTCTGCATTCTTTAACATGGTGGCTACCAGAACATTATTGAAGCATTTTTGCATTTAAATTTCAAAGGTTCTATTTTACCTTGAGTGGTAGCATCCCGTGCTCCTCTTCCGAAACTTCTTTCTTTGAAGATTTTCTGCACATACGCGCGGCATTTTAAACATGTAAGTAACTGTTGTGGATCACGTGGCCAGAAAAGAAAAAAAGGCATTAGGATAGAATAAAGGCAAGAAACAGAAGAGATCTGGAGAGGAAGTGAGGAAGTGAGAAGAAGACAGACAGTGGGAACAAGAAGTGTGATGTTAAGTACATCGCAAGAATCCTTTCTAAATGTCTCAACAGTCTTTTAACAGAGTTCTAAGTGTATTGTGTATTTAGTTCTTGTGTATTTAGTGGTTCTTTATTTGCTTTTGTGTGTATGTGCTATGTGTTCATGATTAATTGTTGAAACAATTTTAATGTAAGACTTTACAGGTAAACGTCATTAGAGAGTGATAATAGACTAAATATAGACTGTTGCTAAATATCATTAAACGTGACATGGTTAGGAATAGTAAACAAATTACATTAGAAGGAATGGTGTATTTATACACATTCTATCTCACACACGCACATACACGCACGCAAACACTCCTACACACACTTGCGCGGGCACACACACACTCCCTGTCTCACTCTTACACACTAATACACACACACGCGCACAAACACTCATATACACACACACACACACTCTATCTCTTTCTCACTCACACACACACACACACATACCGTAATTTACGAAGAAGAATGATGGTTGCGATGATCAAAGCTATCAGAATCACTAATCCAACAATTACTCCAACTATCATTCCAGCGTTAATCGAGTCTGAGAAAAAGACAAGAAAGGAATAGTCAAAATTAAAATATATTTTGGTGGTAGAAGTATATTAAAAAAGGTAAAAGACTTCTCCTTTTCTTTAGTAGGATGTTGACCTCACTTTTCTCAAGGCCAGCTACATGGGATGGGGGACCATCTTATCTCCCTCGCCTTCTCACCTTCCCAACGCTCTGTCGAGTCAGGTACTCATTGCCGACAGATTGATTAACTGAGTACCTTGAATACCATTGTTGTGCAGCATATTTCAGAGTTTATCTCTCGTGACAGAATCAAATGCTTTATTAAAATCGACAAATGCTATACATATAAATTTTTATGATGCTGAAGTTGTTTTTCGCATAATAGCAACTAATGTAAAAATACCTTAAGGGGAGGAAAGGGTGAGACAATTACAAGAAACTTATTAATTGATAAGTGATGACTGGGATGATAGCAGACGTTATGAGTACGTCAGTGTCTTCTGTTTTCGTTTTTCATTGTTCTTCAAAATTGACATTTGTGTAAACTTTGTGTAGCTGCATGATTAGAAATGCTAAAATAATCCCTTCCTGGATGAAACTATCATGCTTTTAAATTATTAGTGTAAGTAGACTGAAATATGATTACTGAAGGTATTCTTTGTGAAAACACCCAATAATATTAGTAAAATATACTCAAAGTTCTTAGTGCATTTGTGCGAGATGTCATTTTCACGGTGTTACATTCATAAATATTTCAAAACACAATACAAAAATTCAATTAATTTGTAAAGTGAATCTAACAATTACACTATGAAACTGAGTATGCTGTTACATTTACCTGTACTTATGACCAATTCACACGATTTAAAATTCTGGACATCAAAGCTTTGCAGGCGGCAAGAGTATGTTCCCCTTTGTTCAGGTGAGGCTTGAGGAATGTTGACGACGAGACGATCCGTGACGGTGTTGTTGAAATAATATCCAGGTGTAGTGGTGCACACAGGCTTGTCGTCTGGCCAGGTGCAACTCACAACGATGGTACCTAGGACACGACAACACCACTTTCCGTAAGATAAGGGTGTGTGTGTGTACAGGTTGTGGTGGTGGTGGTGGTGAAGAGTGGTCAGCATGCTTAAATGTATGCACGCACATTAGGTATTTAACTGTATATTCATGTATCGTTATACCTCCTTCATTAAGGCGGACCACTTTGAAGTCCTGTCTGGTCATTCTAACATCAACACTGAAGATGCATGTCAGTTCTGTAGGTTCCATCTCCTTGACACTAGGAATTGTACAGGATGAAGATTTAGCTGTTTGAATACAGAGAACATATGAGGATAATTTGCTATATATAATAAAAGATGAATGAATAATGATGAATAAGGACTGACAAATAAATAATAAAAGATGAAAAAAATATTATCAGGAAAACCAGTTTCAAATGAAATGATTAAGACATGTTTAATTAGCGTCTTGGATGACACTAGGAAACGATTTAATGTTGTTTTTCAAGTATCACTCGTGTATCACAAGAAATGTTTAAAACTTTAAGAGTTAAAGCTTTGTTAAAGAGGGGATCATCTTTGTTTATACTGTTATGTTACCTTCCTGTAGTGTATAGTAGCATTTTTCATATGTGAAATATTTAACACCCGGGGTCTGACAGCTGTAAGTCCCTTCATGAGCCTCCGAGGCGTGAGGTATCCTTAGAGTGAGATGATCAGAGACTTTTCTGTCGAACTGGAAACCTTGGGTTGTGTTACAGTTCACATCGTCTCTCTCCCATTTGCAGCTAAGCACCACAGCTGAACATAATAATGCGAGTAAAATTTAAAAATTTTAAAAAGTGGTTAAAAGTTTAGTGTAATGAAGTGCAAGCTAACGCAGACCTACCTTGCCAGATAAATGATTTTATAGTCAAGTTACTTTTGAGTCTGTTACGTTTACATAGAAAACAATTTTTTTGTAAGTTTGAAACTTTATCTTTGCTGAGGCAACTCAACGAACACCTGAAAAAACATACTGCAGTCATGTAGATATTTAACATTCAAACATGTCCAATCTTCAATGACAGCTTCAAATTGTTATTCTAGAGCCATAGAATAGCCCTTTCAGGGTCACCACATTATTAGATGTGATGGGGAAAAACATCCTCCTTGATGGCTTTCCTTACTAGGTCACATAAAGTTAAAAATAAAATTACATATTATATCTTCACACCTTTTAAGTTTAATTGTAGCATTTAGAAGAAAACAACAGATTTCTATCATAAATGATGGTTGAACACAAACCTTGTGCACCCTTGGAGTAATGGTAGACCGTGAAGTCTGCTCTGGTCTTGCTGAGGTCCTCAGGGAAGTAGCAGACGAGTTCAGTCTGCGGTTTTAGTTTGACAGACGAGACCTCACAGACTGATCGTCCCACTGAAATGTGTAAGCCGATATTTATTTATACTTTAACATATCTAGAACGCCAATATTTTTTGAAGGAATGTTTATTTTACTATCAATGTCTAACTGTAAGCACCATTCTGGCGTAGGTCAACATTATTTGTGATGCATTTGGCAACGGTAAACAGCAATATTAATTATGCTGTACTGTCGCACAAATCATCACAACTAGCATAAGTAACATTTCAAACAAAGAGAAAGTGAAGAATTCATATAACTTAAAAACTTAGGAACGAAAACTTAAAAACAGATTTTAGAAAAAGTCACATATATATTGTTATTCGTTTCCTAGCTGGCATGGCTACTGAATTAACATTATCCACGGCTAGGAGATATAAATAATATGTTTTAGGGATCATTTTCCGTTGAAGTATATATGTGTTTATTAGCACTTCTTACCTTGTAAAATAATCTTTTCGTTGGAAAGTCTTACCTGAGGAGAGTGTGAGATCGCAGGTGTTGATGGCGTTAGACCCATAGCTAGAGAGCTGACAGGCGTAAGTGCCAATGTGTGATGCTGACACTCGTGGAATCTCTAGCGACAGTTTGTCAGATATTCTTCCATCGTATTTGTATCCTTGCCCGACGAAGCATTCTAATTTTTGCATCAACCACCAACAGTCCAGAACAGCATCTTGAACACGAGAAACGTACAAATATTAGTACAGAATGGGGCAGAGGTACCGGCCATTTTTTAAAAATATTCTAACATCTCGCAGTTGTTTATTAGACAGATTGCTAATGTATACAAAGCAACTGTAAATACGTTACGTCCCTGTTTCAAATCACGACGGATAGCAAACAGCTGTACATATTTTAGCATTTTAAATTAAATATTATGGACGGCAATATCTATTTCAAATTACCCTCTATAATTAAACATTTGAAATTATACACTATTTCGTGTCTTGCTGTCTGTTGTGACGCTACAGTTGATCGAACAACGATAAAAAAAATCATCCATTATAGTTAATTAATAGACAATCGATTAAACAGCAAACGTGCGCGCGCTCAAACAAACAAACAAACAAACAAAACAAACAAACACACACACACACACACCTGGATTTCGATCACTGCTGTATTTGTAGACGGTGAAGTCCCTTTTCGTGTGATTAACATCTTCAGGAAAATGACAAGTCAGCAAAGTATTTGTCATTGGAGCCACGGAAGGAACATCACAGTTTATTTTGTTAGCTGCAAATTGGAATCGAAAAGTAAACGAGAAAGATTCTCAACCTTAGGAATGTTGAAACAACCATGTTTGCCGTTACTCTTGTAGCATCAATGTCTTACATCCTGTACAGGATTTCACTCATCCGTCCATACACACATCCATTCATTTATTGATACAGTCGATCCACCAACTCCTTAGTCTCAATAAGTTCAGAGTTCACAAAGGCTGTTTATATCAGTATTCCAATACTAAGCAAATGAATACGTTGTAAGTTGTCCGACAAACACATAATAATTTCTAAAAAATACTTAGCATGTTTCTTAAAAATTATTACTAACCTTGCACCGACCGACTTGTTTGTGTTGAGGTGAAAAGACTCCAGACAAGGACAGACACAACGACGCGAAGATCACGTGGCACGAACCCGCTGCCCATTATTCTAGGCGTCGACCTGAAAATGTATTCGAATTGCATTATCACTTTTTAAGAAAATTCTACATATATATTTATTTAATATCATGTATTCATCTATATAGCTTTTTCCATATTGTGACCATTTGTTGTACATATTAAATTGTTATTAAGTGATGTATGCCCCCGGGCTTATAGTTGGCGAGAATAAGGCTTCGTGGGTTCAAATCTCTGCTCCGACACCTCTCTCTTTCTCTGGATGTGGTATTTGTTTACAGGTCTGACTGTCATTTTGTTTTTGTTTTTGTTTTTTTTTTGTTTGTTTTTTTTTGTTTGTTTTGTTTTGTTTTTTTGTTGGTTTTTTTGTTGTTGTTGTTGTTTTTTTTTTTTTTGGGGGGGTTAGACCATCGTGTGCATGTTTGTGCATTTAGTTTAAAAAAGTAGCTTTATGTATATATATATGTAATGAGCCCAGCTTTGCAACACATAAATAAATGAAAAGGGTGAGAGATCAGTGTAAAGTGGAAAAGGTGTCAGGTAGTTTATCTTCCCGTCACGAGACTAGTTGAATGACACTGTATACAGCAGAAATAGCTGCACACAATGCACAAACCTCCCACTTCTTCAGAAACAGTTTGTCACATGCTGAGTTTTTCACGAGTCACTGTGTAACCTATATAATACAGAGACAAGACCTAAACTCTGTGTTGCCCATGAGTAATCTCGTGACCCGTCAGAGCGATTTCAGACAGCCATGACAAGCACATTATATATTAGACTGCTTTGGGACACCTTTTTCATCCTTTTTTTCTCAATATTATTTAACACAAGAGAGAACTGTTGCTGTTGAAACTAATTTAACGAGCAACTGCATTTGTTAGAGCAACAAGCTTTTCAGTTACACATGTTCTCCTCTTTATGTAACAACATTTAATGCATGTTGATATACAGTGCTGTCTGTAGTCGGACGATGCTTTATCAGTGTTTGGTCATATATACAATGGATACGTATTCATATTTCATCCCTGTAATTTTGTCATCTCTTTCTCTCATCCATTCCCAGAATCTACACGCTTCCACCATCCTAGTCACGTATAAATAACACTGTAAATATCAACACGAACATCATCCATCTAAATGACATCAAAGACGAATACAGGTGACATTTGCCCCATGTTAACTGATATCTTTATCAGAATGATAATTTTTTTAATAAAATGAACGTTTTTTTATGATGTGTAGACGCAACACTTTCCAGGTGCGGTCGCACATAAAGTTAACCTGATAAATAAACCTGTGTGTCCACAAAGGCAAAGCAAACACAAATTCCAGGTAAGAAAATAAAACAGAGAAGTTCTGTGGAGCAGTGGCTGTGTTGCTTGCCGAACACGAGTCCTGAATTTCTCAGAAACTACACAGACGAAGATCAGTTCCACCTTTTACGGGGAGACCGTTGTTGTTATGACTGAACTTATTTAAGACCAGGCGGATTTTTCTGCTCAGAAACATTCTTTTACTTTAGAGTTCAGAAAAGCGTATCGACTGTTATAAGTTGTGTACATGAAAGTCCTGAAGAGCTTACCTGGTTCTGTGCTGCGACTGTGTCATTCAACCAACATCGTACAGACGGCTACTGAAACACGTCCTGACCTGATTGATGCTTCTTCTCTGTCTGAACAGCGGCCCGGTGGCACAACGGTTAGCGCCTGTCACCAACACAGTGAAGGCTGGCTGCCGACGGTTCATTTCTCGTCTCGGGCACGCTGTTCTTTCACTGCACGTGGCATCTGTTTACATTGCTGGCTGCCTTGCCGTAATATAGCCTCAGCTGCTGGCACGGCGTAAAACACCAATCCCCGTACTGTGTTGGCCTGCTGGTGGGTGTGCGCGCGCGGATGAGGGGGATCAAGGGACAGTTCACGCAGCCCTTGTGTAACCCTATCCGTCTTGCGAGCCCAAGAACCCTGACCCACGGCGCTGTCGTCGCGCGTCAGCTGCTCGCAGGGCCTTCACAGGTCTCTTCTTTTCGGGACCGGACTGCAACCTCACCCCCCCCCCCCATTATACTTTTCTCCCCCCTCCCTTTCTTCTTTACCGTTTTTCTTTTCGCGATCATGGGGTCCTTGGCGCGTTTTTCTGTCTTTTCTGGAGAGTCTTCATCCAGCAACGGACGGCGCCGGACGTGGGGGACGGTGCGGGACCGTTGCCCTAGCGGCCGGCGCTGGTCTCTCATCATCACAAGCCGATTTGGGTGAGCAGAGTCTATTTCTTTGAGTTCCACACTATTCTAGTCTGTAGGGCCTTTAGTTGGCGGTTGGAGTGCGAATGAGCTGATCTTTTTATGTTAATGACTGTGTTCACGATTTTCGGAGTGTAAGATTTGTATCCGGTTAGGATGGCTTTTGTACTGGCCGGGTCACGGCGCATGTGGCGCGCACCCCTTTTTTATTAGATGGCTTTGTATGTTTTAGGACCGGCGCTTTAATGGTCACATCATGGGTGGGAGCCAGAAATTTTCCTGGGACTGAAGATTTTTCAAGAGCCATGTAGTACTAGAGCATATGCATATAACGTTTTATGACACATGGTTGCATACGTTTTTCACATACATAACACACATAAGTCATACAATGTCTTTAGTAGTTAACAATGACAAATGTCCAACTTTATTAACCCTAATGGGCAATTATAACTTGGGAAGTGTGTTCTGTTACAATAGTTTAAAAAAACTGCTAGTTACAATATTAGGTGAGTGGTGCATTATAAGAACGTGCATTCTTACATATAAAACATTCTTAAGGTACACCTATATCACACACCCATGCACACATACAACTGACAATTAATCTATAATCTATGGTTGAGCATGTCTGCATGTGGACTGCAGAGGTTGTAAACCATTTCAAGTCCCTATTGCTTTTGCATATAGGCATAGTATGTTTGCCTGCCTGAACTCAATATAACAAATTCTCCTGCTAGGACATGTTCTGGTATGGACAAAATGCTGTAAACTTTTCTGACAATTTGCTGATCATAAAAAGGAATCCAAATTTCTGTGCTTAACACCAATTACCTTAGAAAAATATGGACAGTATGGTTCAAACTGTTCATATCATGGACAGAAAACTGTAAAACCAGCATATGAAGGAAAAAAGTGAAAGACTTTCAATGAATGACTGATAAAAACAGCTCAATGTTGCTGTGCTGACTGAAAAACTATTCAGCTATTGAAGGTACACATGCTGATCATGTTTACATCCCATTTAGCCTGCAATCAAAAACAGAGCCTACGTACCTGAAGGAGTTAACTGTCTCAACAGGTACACAATAAAACAAAATTTTATTTTCCTAAAGTCTATGCCCATCTCTTCTGTCTTATCTACATTTAATTTTGATAAGGCAAATAAAAACAAGTAAAAAATCCAATACCCACCAAAAACTAACACTTCTTATTTTTTTAAAAATCCAGTGATTGATGTTTGCATTGGTCTCCCTGAAATTCTGGGAGCAGACTTTTCAGGGGTATTTGTCAAAATGTCAGTTTGTCCAGTTACTATGTTGGCAGGCTGTGTGGTTTCTGTTGGTCTCTTAGCTGTCTGTGTTGATGGCTCAGTTGCTGGATGAGGTAACTGCTGCTTCTTAGTCGGCTGGAAGCTGATGCAGTCCTCCAACTTCCTTTTTTGGACAGCATTCTGGCAAACAGTGCCTTGTTTTGTTTTGTTTTTTTTTAGCCAGATGAGCCTCTCTTTCCAAATGCACTGTATATAATGCATGTGCAGAAATCACATTTTTTATCATTTGGTCACTCAGGACCATCTGTATGGCTCTCAGTCCTCTGGCCCTTAAATCATACTTAATAAACCCAATGGCTTCAACATTTTTAGGTGTAAGGTTGGTTCTGTCTTTTTCAACAATGTCATCCATAATATTAAAGGTTCCCGCTGCCCGGCATTTTATTCGCTTCCAGTAATCGTTTTCTTTGAGTACGGATCAGTGACTAAACTTATGTCGGGAACGATACGAACATCGCCAGTGAAAAGACAGATAAAGGTGGAAACACTGAAAGGACTTTTAATTGTGAGGTGCAACTTTGACAATGTGTGAAAAAATGTATGACGCAATCTTGCAATGACTGAAACTTTACAATGAGATTCACGGTCTATGTAGTACGGTTTGGGAGCAACAGCCCCGAAGGTGCCGGACCATTATTAGCACGATAATTTATACAGCGCCTCACCTGCACGTCCGCAAAGTTGGCTGAGCGGGAGATAAGGTAGGAATATTTTAATTTAAATTTTAAATACCGGTTTTCTATTTAAAATGGAATACTGTAGTGGCGTGGACAGATCTGCCGTTGAAAGCATCACTACTCGGTAAAGTCAGAGGTTCGTGCGTTATTTGGCGAAATTAATCCAACCTATCTAACTGTATATAAATCAGTGCTTCCGGCATCATATCAATAGGGATGTTGATACACGTACTCCTTTACGCGCGGATGGTCGGCCCCAGGCCCCACGTATTCCTAACGCCGCCTCTACCTATTACCACTAGCGTATGGTATCGTTCACGATACGAGAAATTTTCGCTTTTTTATTCATAGTCCCTGGTCCTTCGTAATCAGTGAAAATTTTGAATTTTACTTTCCGTCCCAGTTCCGTCCTGAGATTTTTTCTCAGGACGGAAATCCGTCCCCCGGACGGAGAACTCCCATCCCTGTCACATGCATATACTTGTGCTAGAATATGTGTTTAGAAACTGTGCAGTTGTGGAAGAGCTGCTTGTTCATTGGATGGATTGTTTTTTGTTTTTCTAAGGGCTTTTATCTGTTCTACTCGTTCTACATGTTCGCCATATTTTGCAACGTCTTCATATTTCGCATCTTCCTCGTATTTCATAAATCCTACATCTTCGTCCTTGGCGTTTCATCTCCTCCGAGCTACCCGCCATTGTGTCAACCAGCCACCCTGCACCCTCGTCACCTCATCGGCGTGTGAACACGTGACCCCGCTGCGCGAGAATACGGCCAGCCTTAGGTGGAGCAGCCAGGGTTAGGACCGGCGAGCAGGGGTTCACGTGACCAGCGGCCTATCCACGTCTCGTACCTGGACGAGAGGAGGGAGGAGCTGGAGGAGAAGAAGAGGAGAAGAAGAGGAGGGTGGGGTCGAGCGCTGGAGCGGCTCGCAGGGCCAGAGGGCGGGCTTACCGCCCGCGGACACTTTGTGCGGACAGTTGATCTGCCACCCCGCAGTACGTGCGGGTGG
Organism: Pomacea maculata; assembly: GCA_004794325.1. Lineage (NCBI taxonomy): Eukaryota > Metazoa > Mollusca > Gastropoda > Architaenioglossa > Ampullariidae > Pomacea > Pomacea maculata. The sequence continues at coordinate 113,782 of SRHC01001751.1, read as the reverse complement.
TGGGCCTTTTTGTATTTGCTTCGTATCTCGCCTGTGCATAGGGCAACTCTTTTATTGTGTTTATTTTCATAGGGCAACTCTTTTATTGTGTTTATTTTTGGTGTGTTTACTCTAAGCAGGTGTGAGAGACGCTTGAGATGTTTTTTTTTTTCTGAATTATTTTGATACTTGCTTCCTATTAGTGTTATTTTATGTTAGTTAATTAATCTGTTTGTTTTGTAATGTGAACTTTGTCTTTGTCGTTGTTGTGTAGTCTGCGCTCAGCCCGGGGTTCGAATGGTATGTTCACAAGCAGGGCCGGCGCTAGGCTGTGTTGCGCCCTAGGCGAAAGAAAAATTCTGCGCCCCCCCCCCCCCCCCCTCACAAAAAGTGAACCATGTTATATCATTTGTTTTGCAATTTATTTAGTCCTGGTCATGAAATTGATGCTTAAAACCTCACTTTTCTTGCTTTTTGCTGTGCAAAACGAGTTATCAGTTCCTTCAGATTGAGTGCATTTGCCAAGTCATGCTCAATAGATATGGTGGCCAGACAGTCTCTCTTGCAACATTGTTGATCTCATATAGTTTTTAATTAATTTTAATTTTGAGAAACTCCCTTCTGCACTGGCAACAGAAATTGGAAGGGTCAATAAAATTCTGAGACACTACAACATTCGGCACAATATCAAATAGCTTATGTTGGATTATGAATATTAAGACTTCTTTGGGGTTCATTTTAGGTTTGGGAAGTCTTCTATCCACAACCTGTAATTCAGAACAGAGTTCCTCCGCGTCGATGTCTTTGCTGTCTCTGTGCATTAGTGCCTTTGCCAAGACCTCGCAAGATAGTAGAATGTCCTTCGTTGGTTTTTCAGAAATGCTTTGGATATCATAAAGAAATCCAAATAATGCACTGTGCTCCTGAATCTGTTTAAATCTGTCTTCAATGGACGCAGTTCAAACAAGAAAGCTAGGCTTAAGTATCACCAGTAATGCTTGCGGCGGTCTGTCTCAGAACTCAAAGCGACTGTGATGTGCTAAAGACCACCAGACTGTCACGGACCCGTTTGTGCAATGAACAGTTTTGCAAACAGTTACACCAGCGCTATCGCAACCCATTGCATCCACACAATCAAAATAAGCACTATAAGAAATAAGGAAATGAAATTAATGTAAAGAAAGACATAAATCGTGTTAATAAACTATATACAGCCTATGTCACAGTGTATAAAATTCATGCGAACTTATCTTTACAAACTTTCGTGAAGTGGCTGTAGACAGTAGCACTGTTCAGTCTGGCAGGCTAAATGTTCACAACCTTTACTGATTCAACTGTGGAAGGATGATCGATCCAAAACAGACGATTACAAAGTAAATTCAAACAGCAGCACGAGATATCAGCAGCCGCTCAGAAAAGTGAGGTTTTCACATCTTCCTGTGGGTTTTAAGTTCAAAGTTCAAACTACCTCTTCCCCACTCTGGCTGTCCAGCCCTGGTAATGTGATCTGACTTTCTTTACAGTGGTAGAGATTTATCTCTACCCTTCTCCACTAAGCCACCCCACTTAGGTCCTTTCAATCTTTCTCTCTCCTCTTTTTCTCATCTCACGGACAACTATCAAGTAACATCGCACCACCTTCTTTGTCCAGTCTTCTAGTCTGATGGACTGGTCATTAACTGTGACAGATTTATCGCTACCTGTGGGCCTGTCCACCTATAGCACCTCCATCGGCAAGTGCTTTCAATGGTTCTCTTCTTTCTCATCTTACAGATGAACTAACAAGTAAAACCGAACTGACTACATGTTTGCTGCATAAAAATAGTAGAAAAGTTGTTTTCTACAAGAACTCATTACGACCAGAGGCGTTAGAACCCAGAAGTGTCAAAGAATGGCTTATTAAAATTAAATCTTTTTCGAGAATTTTCCGTCAGATTTGATTAATAACTT